>BOSO01010704.1:69327-81095 GCA_018403395.1 Gorsachius goisagi | reverse complement strand
TACAGGAGTTTGGGGACAGACTGAAAACAGAATGAATTTCAGCAATAAAGCCCTTGTAGCAACACCAGGGAAGTCTCTGAAATGCATTAGTGGAACCGAGGAAGGTAGAGAAGCCCTCTTTCCTGGGCACAAAGTGAATTCCACATGAGCCCCTGCTTTCTAACACAAGTGGGGTGAAGGTGTCTTCCCCTTCCCCTCTCCACCAAGTTTTCTCTAAAGGTAGAGATGTCCAGGAATTTGAAACCTTGAAATCCCACTAACAAAATGACTGAGAGCACTGGTGGGAGAAGTGTATGGGGCAATTACAGAAGGAAGAATATTTACACCCTACGAGCTCTTTCCAGCACCAGGCAGTCTTCAGATCCATTCCCTTAGTACACATGATCCACAGCAAACATTTATTGCACAAGGTGGGACTCCAGGAAGACCTGGAACCCAAGGGCAGACCCCAAGGCTTCTCCATCCCACAAAGCCATACCAGGGAACCCTCTAGCAGCACAAGGGAAAAGCATTGAGGAACAGCAGAAGGGACTCAACACATTTGGAGGACTGCCCCTCCAGACCACGTTCCCACAGAAAACTCCACCATGGCTGAGGGCAACGTATTTCCGAGTAAAGAACGCAGGCTCTGACCCAACTATTTTCTCAGCTCAGACAGATTTTTTCCATAAGGCAAAAGTCTTACAACCAAATCCCAAATGAATCCTGTTCCAAACACGCCAGCAATTAATCAGCTGTCTCAGATCCAGGGAAAAAAAAAAGGAATTGCCAGTTTGGAGACCCCACAAGACTTAAGGAACCCAGTTGTACCTAGGGCACAGGAAACCACCCCTCCTACATTCAGAGCTAGAGAGGGCCTGGTGCCAATCCCGCAGCAAGCCCAGGTAGCTCCCAGGAAGGAGAAATGCTCCAGGTCTTCAGCAAACTGAGTATCAGCTTCAGGAAGCCCCAGGAAAAGAGCATCAAGAATTTGGAGCAAGATTTCCACAATTAAGGTGACTGGACTGTTCACAGAAGCCCCTGTGTGCTTCTCCCAGGATAGCAACATTCACGTCCAGGATTCCCATCCACCTCTTTCATCAGCTACTGATGTAAATCTGTGCAGAAAGCACTCCTGTTAATGGATAAAGCCTTTAACGTTCTCAATTCCAGTGGCAGTCCAGTGGTTCATACTGGTACAAGCAGTCTGCCTTGGTTCCACAGCAGGGCACACGGCTACAGTGTGTGTATACAGGGTCAAGATTACAGAGCTACAAAACCAGCCTGTAAGACATCACATGCACTAAAATGTTTAACAAAGATACAAGCAAATCCCTTTCAAGACTCTCAGCTTGCTCCTACTAGTCTAGGTGACTTATGGCCTTGCTGCTTTTATCCCCTTACCATCTCAGTACACTAATTTGACTTTGTGTTAAATATAGCCAGCATAAAAGTCAAGAGAAAAGAGAAAAATCTGGATACAAGTCAGGTTTCTAACAGATAAGAAGTTCAAAAGCTTTACCTTACGACCATAGAAACTAGAAGGGAGTCCTGAAGACCTGAAGATAAATTATCTTGGTCCCAAAACTATTAAGCAAATTTTAATGACAGTAAGTGTCAAAAATATTTAGATAATGACATAAAAAGCAAGCTTATTTTCAAATATCCGTTCAGAAGGGGTTGCTAGGAGAGAGACAGAAGGGAATTTTTCTGCAGCCGATTACAGACGCCCTATATAGTGCCTGAAATGTGCCAGAAGCGCAAAGGCCAACCGTGCCACGTATTAGCATTACAGTAACATCCAGAGCCCCCTATCAAGATCAAGGCTCTATTGTTCAGGGTCGAGCTCGTAGGAAATTGTTTCTTCAGTCAGAATGAAAAGTGATTTAAAGCATTTTGCTCATTCTGCATCGGGACAAAAAAACCCACACAAACCCTTTCAAATCTGGAGAGACTGCCCAGCCAGCAGCCAGAAATGGACTGGCCACTGTGGATTTGCCTGTTCCAGGGTCGAGTTCCCATTCCCTCATCCTCGTGCGGGACCACCCACCACCGTAGGGCTGGATCTCCCCTGCAGTAATAAAAAAAATTGTTAGGATACAACTTCACACCCAGTTCTCCCAAAATCCCAGATGAACATCGCGGCCAACAGATGGCTAGTCTGTTTGCAGGGTTGAATGTTTTTTTTCCTTGCAAACATTTAGCCTTAAAAGAAAAAAAAAATCCCTTCATTAAGTTTCTTTAAAATTAAAGGAAGTTATAAGCTTGGGCAAATCAGTTTTTCAGCTAAAAATACTTCACTGAAAATAATTTTACAAGCCTAGTGACACAAATGGCCATGAGCACCCTGCCCCGAAGTGGCAGAGCGAGCAGAAAGCTGGAATGCCCCAGGGAAAAATAAAAGTTGTATATTTATCTGCATGCATCTCCATATGAGTTGCAGATAGGTCGATGGTCATTACCAGAAGGCAAGTCCCTGCCTTCTAAGGATCTCTGCCACATCTTCTCCTACTTATGGAGACTTCTACAGCTATCCTTGCAGGCGAAGACCCTCACCAGAGAAGCCATTCTGAATTTGAGGGAAAATGGTAAGACCACATCTGTGTATATTTAAAAAATGAGAAATCATCCAGCTCTGATACCTAAGCAGCTGAGAACCTGTCTTTGAGGAAATAACTCACCATCTGCGTATGTCATGACAAAAGGGGATTTTCAAAATAAGACTAACAGAGTTGATTTTTTCCTGCACGAAGAGCTTTGCAGGCAGCAAGTGCCGCTACACCACCCATGCAATGGGACGTGCAGCCACTCCAGCTGCTTGTGGTACAGAAAGCACCGCTTTGCTTGTTGGAGGTGTCAGAGGTGTGAATTCTTCTGAAGTATTTGCAAGCAAAATTTTGCACCATAAATAGCCTCTAATATTGGGACTGGTGGTTATTCGCGTTTATTTTCTTGCAAAGGCAAACGAGTTCCACTCTAAGAAGCACTTACACAATCTGCAGTTATCTGTAAGGAGCCCTATGATTTAGCGGCGTTACCGGTTACACTGTCGCATGGGCAGCAAAAGGGCAAGTTCAGCTCAGTCACCTCCCTGCCTCCAAGCCTTTGTAGGCTGCCTTGCCTCCTCTAAACTCCCTGCCTTTATCTGATACAAGTTACCCGAGGTGCCAGCTCCACACGTGAAACCACAGCTGGCACCAGGACTTTGATGCTTGAAGCATCAGGAATATTTATTCTTATTTTCCCCAAGTAAAAGTCCCTGCCTTTTACTCACATTTAACTTTCTTCACACTTCTCTGTCTGTCCCTGCAGCACATCAGAAGAAGCGAAAAAGGTTATACAGAAAAAATAAGCTCTTGTGATTTCTTTGAGCAGTAAGAGGCAGGACTTTTTAGCCGCCCTGTTTATTGCAAACTTCTTGAGAACTCCAGGCTAACCCCATTCAGATTATTAAAATCCATTGGTTTTCCCCCAAGCTAGTTATTCTCATTGCCACAGGGCATCACTCTTAGTTTCCAGCTTCAAGCAAAGGGGATTTCTAGCACCAGAAATAGGTTCCCTATTTGCCAAGGATTTCTGGTGTCGGTATCCACAGCCCCATGGCCTGCACCAGCCTCAAGAAGGGAAGACACCACTGGGGCAACCTGCAGTTTATCTTCACGTAAAACTGGGGCAAACCTCAATCCTCCTCCATCTGAACTGGGCTTGCCCAGGTATCCCACAGCTTTGCAAGACACAAAACTCAAATCCTACAGCGTAAAGGACAGCAAGTCACTCGTGGGCAGTCACGGAAAGTTCTGAAGGAAGACAGTCAGCTTTTCCATGCCTTCACCCTCCTCACCGCTGCGACAAGCGAACCAGGGACAGCGTTACACGGAGGTGGTTTCACTCGTTGCAAGATAACAGCCGGTTATCATTGCAGCCAAAAATGCTCTGGAAGTGAGGGGATACTAACCTGCACTTGGCTGCCGAATTTTTATTTTATTGCACACGAGTGTTTTCTTGTTAGAAACGCAGTTTTGCTTTAAAAAAAAAAAAAGCCTTACTCACTGCTTCTCTACCAGATTTTAACTGACTGAGACAAAAATTCACGCAAGAAAGAGCATTCTTAAGTTATTCTGCACACACCCATCACAATTTCACATCAAGGATTGCAAATTCCCGTAAGATAAACACCCCAGTCACCAACAACCCCATTCAAAAGGCACTTACCAAGTGCAGCCACGCGTACTGAAAGGCACCTTGCAAGTGCGAGTGGGGTTTTGGGGAGAAGGAACTGCTGCTCCAGCAAGCCCTCCGGTCTGGCTTGCTTTCTTTGGAGCTCTTTATGATTTACGTCTGGCCACTCTCCACTAAACTTTGTGCCAAGAAACTGGAGTAATAAGGAAACGGTGGAAGGAAAAGCCAGCTTTCCTCAGAAGACGCTTTGCATACAAGTTGCCTGCTACGAACCAGTTAGAAGCTAAGTCAGCATTTTTCCTACAGAGAGGATACTCTGAGGCTTCAAACCTGGTCTTCCCTCACCAGAAGCGAAGGGAACCACCACAAGAAGACAACAAGGTACATCTCACACCATGCTGGATTGAATAATACAGCCCTTTTCCTTCAGGAAACAAATTAATTCATTGCCCTCCTCAACTCCACGCTGTTCCCTTGAAAAGTTTCAACTTGTTTAGAAAAAGAGATAGCAGACAAGCTACGCATTTTTTTTTTGCTGTAGAGAAAACAGATTGGAATAAACTTGTCTAAAACTGTTCTCAAGCTTCCACTGGATGGGTCAACATTTAATTGCAGCGGTGGCACCACGAGCTCCTTCACAATCAGATTACACGGGAACACAATCAGTGTCATTTTGACAGTAGATAACGAGCGCCGTAGCCAAACTCCACTTTTCACGGTGCTGATTACTGTGCAATCCATTTGCATTTACAGACAAGGAAGAACACAACACGTACAAGCATCAGGCCCTTGTTTTGCTGGGTATCCTTAGCCAAGCACAATTCAGAATGAGAACGCGTATAGGCCCGGGGTGACACCTTCCGATTTGCATCACAGAGGAGCTTTGCTCGCAAGATGACTGTGTTTCGGTGCTGCACGTGATGGTGGTCAGTCCCAGGAGCAGCACGTTGGATGGAAATGGCTTGAAACCCTTAAACCCGTGACCTACGTGAGGGTTGCTGAGGTGCTGCTCAAGAAATGCAAGGAGATGCATTAGTCAAGTTGAGAAGAAGCTGGCACACATGATTTTTAAACATGAAGGGAAGAGACTGGAGTTGATGAAAGGGAGTCGGAACGATGCTCCCACGTGTGACCATAACACAACATAGCATTGCCTCCACAAGCACAAGATTTCTTTGAGTCTCAGTAAAAGAGGACACACTAGAAACTAAGAGACTGTCAATCAGCAAACTCCTTAAATGGATCCTAGCTGGACTGCACAGTTTAAGGAAGGCATCCTACCAGAAAGTACTAGCAAGGAAGACAACATACGGAGCCATGACACAGGAGCATAAAGCCCTGGGCTTCTCTGGGATAACCAGAGGCACAAAAAGGTCCCCACAATACGATTGCACTGGTCTCCTCTGACCCAGTGCTCAAGCCTCCCAGAAGAGTTCAATACAAGCTGCTCACCTGGCGTGAAGAAGGCGGAAATTATCAGGAACCTTGGCCACCAAGGCAGAAGTCACAGAATTCACTCCACCGACATTGAAAGTCAGTCACAGGGGAAACCAGAGTCAGATCCAGAAGCATCGAAGACAACAGTAGTAGTAGATTACTTGGCCATACATCTGTCTCTAAGCTAAACCACTAGATAGACTATTTGCATTGCTACAGCTTCCATCAAGAGAAGTTTGTTACCATGGTGATTGTACATACCAGTGGGAATGGAGTATTTAATGTACGAACAATAAACTTCTCAAACAAGTGAGAAATTTCAAGTGCATTTTAAGTGAAATATCAGAAGGAGAAAACACAATCATTTCTTTTTCCAGTTGCGTTGAGTACAGTTGAGTTCCTCTTTGTGAGGATTCAAGAAGTGCCAAAACGCTTCTGAAAGAGAAACCGCGGTTGTAAAACCACAGAATTGAGAGCGTGACCCCAAATATGTGCTAGACCCGACAGCAAGCCTAAGATTTTACAGCGTTTTGAGGGCTGTGCCCCATCACGTTTTACAAGAATGTACCAGGTCTGTTAAAAGCAAAATGCTTTTCACGTGTTTGTGCAGTTGGCATACTTCACTAATTTAGACTTCCCAAAGACTTATATTATTTTAAGATGTGGCCTTTTCCCTCCAGTAAAGTTTGGTTTAGGTTTCCATAGACTTCACTGAAATGCTTTTTCACTCCAAGAAACCTACACAGTCATTTAGAAACTGCAAGCATGTCAAGCCACCTCAGCAGCAGCGACATAAAACCCCAAACGTACAACCAACCATCTCCTCAGGCTATAAAGCCCTTGGGACGCGACATGTTTGCAGTCAAAGCAGACAGATGCAGAGGATATCAGCAGCTGAGCTTTGGCAAGAGTTTTTATTTAGGGGGAAAAAAAAAAAATCTAGAATTATCTCAAGCTCTTGGTTTTAAACAAGATAAAGAGTTCAATGGAGGGAAGGAGAAAGTGTCAAAGCAAATATTTTCACTCTGGTAAATTCAGAGTTATATTCTGTTGAACATAAGCTTAATTTTAAGATGCTCTGGCACAGAGCAGTTACCAGTTCTGGAACCAGAGTCCCCATCCTCTTTGCTTCCCTTCAACAGGATCTTTTCTTGCCTGCAAGGGATGCTGAATTGGGCCCCAGAGACTCACCAAGGGGATGCTGATAGGCTGCATTCGGCTTGAGCTACATCATAACACTGAATTGAGAAAGTGTTAACTATGGGAATCCTGAGAATTGTTTTAATTAACACTTCACACCGGGTTCTCTCTTCAACAAAAATCCTGAAGTCCTCTCTGAAAGAGGCTTTGCACAAACTCAAGCCTGAACTATTAAAACACTGAAGGGGGAGGAAACATATTTAAAGTCCTGTCTAGGATCCCACTCCCTTGGAATCAGGATAACGTATCATGACAGTTCTCCATGGTCTGCCAGGAACATAATTCAGTGGGATTTTTCCTTTTTTTTTTTTTTCTGGTGTACAGGCACAACAGAGGTGAGACTCACCAGGAAGTGCTGGTTTAGCGCAAAACCCCTGGCAACGTACCAAGAACTGGTCCGTGCGATAAGCATATGTGATGAGAGCAAGATAGCGAGGTGTTCGGGCTGCCTTTCTCTAACAAGTACAAAAGGGTTTTGCAATGCGACTGGAAAGATAGCTGTGGGGCACCTACTTGGATGTATTGCCTGCGCCTGGTTTAAAACCCAATCTATGGAAGAGGCTTGCTTTGCTGACCTTTGCTATACACCTAATGGAGCCAACAGCTGGAGCAGGGCATCCGAAACATCAGAGCAGAAACAAAAAGGCCGAGCTGCTCCATAAGCACCTCTTACACCAAGGCTACTGAGCTATCTGCAGTGTAGCAGTGTTTGGATCCAGAGTTCCTTCCAACCCCACGCAAGCAGATGCGAGAGCACACAGAAATACTTAATGACTTATTTCTTGCTCACTGAGGTCACACCTGCACTGGGTTGTTTTGTTTTTTTTTTTTTTAAGGATTTTGTAAACTGTAGTCTTCAGAATTGAGACAGCAACAACTATTTGAAATGCCAGCTAGAGCAAGCTGTGAAACTGTAAATAAGACTCAGAGCCCAGAGCAAGCACTGAAGTGGATGGTGCCAGTGAAAATTAAGCAGCACTGGTCCTCATGAAGCTTCTTCAACTTTAAGCGTTCACCAACAATTAACATCCTGAGCTTATGTGCTTAACAGCAAAAACTCTAGTAGTGAACTGCCACCCATCTGGGTGTTTTCTGTACCAACCAGAAGGGCAATAAAGTGTCTCAAAGATATTTTGGAAATTATTTCTTCCTCTGAAGAACAGGGCACAACTGATACTTCGCTACTTGACCCAGAAGGTCCAGTATTTCTGAGCCTTCCTGAAGGAGCGTTGTTATCTTGCCAGTCCTCAAAGAAACAAGCTTTAAAACAAACCTCAGAAACCGCTGGTATTTCTATAGCACTGGTGCAGGAAACCAAAGCAAACTAAATTTGAAAATTAAGCTAGAGATTAGAACAATTCCCTTGACCTCAAGTCAAGTCGATCGCTCAACACAGGGGAAAAGTCATTGCATGGCTTCAGTCGAGATTTCCCACCACCCGTAACAGCCCCATTTGGTAACACGTGATGCTCCACCAGATACAGGTGTTCGTTTCAGGGTGGGTCATACCCCGAGGCACCTGCAGATTTCTGTTCCTTTCAAACCGCTTTATTAGAAATAGGTCTTTTCAAGAACAAGTTAAATTCTGTTCTTCTGCTGATTCTCAGGTTCAGCAGACAACGCCACAGGCCGGCTGCTAGCAGGCGGAAAATCATCAGGATGAACATTGCCCTTGGGGATGTCTACCTCTTGCCTACATGAAGGGGCTTACGCCAATACATTCGCCAACAAGTCTATTGATGCAACACCCACACCTTGTAAGGGCACATCTGAAAATGGTGATGGGGAACCTAAGGGCAGTATGACTTTTATAGACCACTTGCAAAACCATGAGGATCAGATTTGTCCTCTTCTCCGTGCTACAGCAAAGGAGTCCGGACAGAGCTTGCCAGAACTTCTGGAGGGATCAGATTTGCTTCTCCCCTCCTTGGTTTTGTTAGAAGGTATCTCAGGAGCGGTGTTTTGAAGGAACGGCTCAGACAGGATTTCAGACCCGATGTTGTTTGTTTTTTAAAAAAAAAACCCAAACAAATGACCTGAAGGACAGAGCAAAAGATGACTTCACTCCATATCTGAATCACAGAACTGGTGAAGTTATGTCAATCACGACCAGTTTCCAACACAGACCATACATTGTTTCCTCTCAAACCAAAGCAGAATTTAAAAAAAGAAAGTGATTTAGGGATAAACACCTTTCAGACCTTGGTTACACACAGCAGCCGAAGATTACAGACTCTGTTTTCCTTCTTTCTAGGTCACCTATAAAGTGGAAACACCAAACAGTCCCACGTACCAGGAAACTGCAGTTCAGTTTTGCTAAATGAAAAGCCATAGGAGCTTCCTGCATGCCATGGTTCTGTACGCAAATACCCACAACGATCCAATATGCCACTGTCATCACTATTAAATCAATTATCCCCTTTATTCTTACTATGTAATGAGAGCGATGGAGCACCGTAGCCTATATTCGGTGCTTCCTCAGCAGATCACATAAAGAGACCCAACGTCCCACAGCTGGCTGTGAACAGACGAGATGCACAAGGCAAGTGGTTTTGCCTCAGCTTTATTTTGTTCAGTCCATTTGGCCATCTGTATTTAAAGGTTTAGCTTATAAAGATGGGTCTCTCATTCAGCTTTCTACGTACTCCAAGTCAGGTTGGCTTCTGCTGTACCTATCAGTCTTGAGAAAATACCAACAGACACACGTTTCCAAGGTTAAGGAGAGGGACGGTAACGCGCTGTTTCCCATCCATCAAGCCACTAACTCTAACCGCAAACATGGCACGGCTTTGTCAGTTAATCACCAAACCATCTGTAAAAAAGTTCACTTCTTTATCGGCCCCGGAAATTTAAGAAACCAGGCTGGTGCTTCTGTTAACCTCAGTGATTCCTCTTGCATCCAGTTCCTACCATCGGCTTTTGCACCAAGAAGTTAAATACTCGCCTGCTAATAAGTATTTTTTCAAAGTCTCAAGTGCTTCCGAGGGGTTGTTGGCTTTTCCCAAAGGATTAACCACACAGGATTTTCCTGAAGTTTCAGGTATAAAGATACATTGTGTTCGAGAGGAAGACTTGAAAGAGCCACACTTGGAGCCTAACAATGATCCCCACACCAGCTTCCTTGTGCAACGGAAAGGCAAGCTTTAGGGACGCGGCAGAAAGGTTGCCAAGGAAGGAGCCTAACAAAGTGTTTGGGGCTTTGTTTGTAGATGTGAATGCACCAGCAGGCCTGAGCTCGCCAGCCATCAACAAAACGGCGGCGAGGCAGAGCCGGGGTGGCACCGGTGCCCAGAACGGAGGGTGCCCTCACCCTGGGACACCCACTACGCCCCATTCAGTCATGTCAAATACCTTTTTTTTTTTTTTTAAATGGTTTCCAGGCTCAAGCAGCTGCACCAGAAGCAAAAGCAAGTCGTCTAGGCTATTTCTCAAGTGCTGCTTTCTGTAGCGATGTGGCCAACAGTCTCCACGCAAATGTCCCAATCTCAGCACCCCGCGGAAAGGCATGGGTTCATTAAAGCTGCTCTGGCAAAAGTGACACCACCACAATCAGAGGAAGGGAAAAAAGTAGGTTTTGGTTTTTTTTTTTTTTTTAACAACATGACCAGCAGAAGGTGTTGCTAAAACACAAGAACACATAGTCCTCATTGCTGCAGCCAGGCAGTTTTCTCCGAAACCACCTCTGAGCCGTACAGGTGGAAGGGCTGGAGAGAGACTGGGAAATTTCCCTGCAAAGGTTAGGAAGGTGCTCTTGCACCTTTTAAAGCCCATCTTAAAGCTCTTCCAAGCAAAGCTTCCTACCCAGCAGAAGCCCCAAATCCACTTGGAGAAGGGGACCAGGACAGGGGAGCAAGTTTGCACCCGATGGAGTCAGGAGCTCCTCATCACCCAGCCCAAGAACTTGTTCTAGCACATCTGCTCAGGCTTCATTATCCCCCTTCCCTCTCAACTCCCTAACGAGAGGCACATCAGTTATCTGAAGACAGGGCCCAGGGGAGTTTTACAAATTAGCCATCCCAATTTATATCCACGTATTTCTGATAGCTGCAGGAAGAACGCTTGCCTGAAGGCTTCCTGCAGGAATAACAATACCTGGAGTTTGTTACGTGGATTAAAAAAAAAAAAAAAAAGGGCAGTCAGTTTAAAACTGAACTTTGTAATCGAGTTTTGTGTACATCACCGTAATACAGGCCACACTATCAATATAAATGCTGTTGTTAAACCACTGCTATTCCCAGCTCTTAGACTGTGCTATTGAGCTTTGGAAAGTGAAGGCAGGGCTTTCTTATAATTAGTTAAATTCAGCTGAAACAGAAGATTCCTTGACATCATCTGTTTGGATCACCATTATAGAACGGACAAAGGAACACTACTGCAATTGCACTAAAAACTAATTAACACAGTTTAGTCGTTAGCGGGTGCAGCTGCCTGAAAAGTGGGATTTTGTCACCGAGTTTGAAGTATCTCCTCCTTCAGAGATGAGCTGAAAAAAAACCCCAAACCTCAAAGCTTAAACCACTACAAGAACAAAAAGCCTAGTGCTGACCTCCGCCAGATGCTCTGAATTACAGGTGACCTCCGGCAGACCCAGCGAGAGTTTCAAAGACACACATTGATCACAGCTTTCTTTAATAAATCAGAATTAAGCAGACTTGACACACTTTAAGCCATTTTGGATGACAATATTACTAATCCACAGAAACCCCCCAATTAACCAGTGTGCTACTGCAAATAAACAGCATCCTGAAACAACCAAGGAAGTTTAAAATAAAGGATGGCTTGGAACGGCAGAACCAGCGCGCTGCTTCCAGCAGCCTTGAAATTTTCCCTCGTACTGGCAAGAGTCACTTAATTCCTCCCCCCCTTTACTCATCTCTGCCATCTTGACAGTTTTAGCAGAGATGTGGGGCTCCAAAGAACGGAGATGGGAACATTCCGAGGGCTGGAGCCCCTCTCCTATGAGGCCAGGCTGG
>BOSO01010704.1:47606-61626 GCA_018403395.1 Gorsachius goisagi | reverse complement strand
TCCTGACCCCCACCCTTGAGATATTTGTATGTGTTGATGAGATCCCCTCTCAGTCTTCTCTTTCTCCAGGCTGAACAAGCCCAGCTTCCTCAGCCTTTCCTCATAGGGGAGATGCTCCAGTCCCTTTATCATCCTAGTTGCTCTCCTCTGGACACTTTCTAGGAGTTCCTCATCTTTCTTGAACCGGGGAGCCCAGAACTGGACGCAGTGCTCCAGGTGGGGTCTCACCAGGGCAGAGTAGAGGGGGAGGAGAACCTCCCTTGACCTGCTGGCCACACTCCTCTTGATGCACCCCAGGATGCCATTGGCCTTCTTGGCCACCAGGGCACCCTGCTGGCTCATGGTCAGCTTGTTGTCCACCAGGACTCCTAGGTCCCTCTCAGCAGAGCTGCTTTCCAGCACAGAAGGGCAGAGGGCTCCAAGAATGGAATCCTGCCCAAGGAGTGAAAGCCTGTGCAGCGAGTTGCCCCGTGGGGAGGAGGGCAGGATTGCCAACCAGCACCACTGCCTCCAGGCATCTCCCCCCCCATCGTCTGATGGCTGCCCTCGTCCCCCTCACTGCCAGCCCTCGCATGGAAGCAGTAAACTCAGAGCCTCCAAGGAGCAAGCTGCCACCACCTTCCTCCCAGAGCGATCCAGCGGTGGAGGTGAGAGCTCCGTGCACGCCCAACCCTCCAAAGGAGGCACTTGGCACCTTGCAGGATTTGCTCCCTCAGCTTCCAGATTTAGTCTGCTCAACCCGCTCCAGGTACAATGGGTAGGCAGAAGGCAAGACAGCAATTAAGCATGTATTTGAAGGAGCGATTAATTCATGTTCTACTAAAAACAAAGTAAGAAAACACTCTGAAAGAGCTCACTTCTGCCTTCCATGAGCTCAAGAGAGGAAGGCAGCAGCACAACATGGGGCGGCTCCTCCTGCTTGCCACTCAGATATCAACAAAGCAAGCGCCCAGCAACTTCAAGGCTTTGCTTACAAGCCTTCCATAATTTTTTTTTTTTATGATTTTAAAAAAAGAATATAATTTTAATGCCAGAGCACAGCAATAACCAGCACCAGGACAAAACGCAAGCTGTACTTACATGAAGATTAAATGTAGTATTTCCCTGGCAAATGAAACAATGCAGAGCCTCATCAGGGGGCATCTTCTGCTTAATCCTACATATTAAGATTTTAACGGGGTTTGCAAGATTCGTAGCCATGCTCGAAGCGAATGTTATTGGCTGCTGCTGCTGCTAAGAAATGTTGAACACGTGGGAGTGCACTCAGTGAGACGCGTTTCCAAAAGCTTGCCGGGATTGTAAGGTAGTCGTGATGACACTTAAAAACAATCACCTACTACAAACCCAAGCCTGCCTAGATCACAGTATAGCTTCACTAGAAAAGGCAGAAGAAATATCAAGCACACCCTTCTAGACACAGCATCGGAAAGGAGAGCAGGGACACCATTTTACAAGGCAAGCCACTAGTTTTACTGAAATCCTGCATGCACTTTTTTTAAAAAAAAATTGTTAACGCAAAGAAACAGCCTCCACGATTTGTTTAATCAGCATTTATTAATCTAATGCCAGTTTAGTCTTAAGAACCAGGTGCCATAAGCATAATCCTAAAGACAACTGCCATACTCCTCAGAATACCAAAATTACCACACTGATTCTGGGGGATGAGATGGAGAAATAGTTAAAATTACCCAAATACAGAGCGATACAAAGGCTTTATTTTTCTTATTTTAAATAGGGCCGGGATGTCAAGCTAGAACAGGCACTCTGCTCCAAGCCATCTTAACCAAATTCATATTCTACAGTTTCATCTCAAGGACCATCACAATTATATGATTAAGCAGGTGCACCGTGCTTTCAGGTCTGTTCGACAAGCCCGAGCTTCAATAGCCTCCGCGATCAAACTGACAAGGCAACAATGGAAGAGTGAACTTACAGTTCCAGCCAAGAGCCCGTCCTTTTGGGGGGGAAAAAATCCAGCCGCCAGCAAAGACGCTGCATTCAGCTCTAAAAGCAGCAAGATGATACCCTTGAAAGTTGTCATTTAGGGAATAAAGATGATTATTTTTTTTTCCCCCCCTAGTTGGTTTGGTTTTGGCAGAACAATCCATGGATTTAAAGCTCTCGTAACGGCAGGTAGCACTATATGTTCTGAGCTGAGTTTAACTGGATTTTATTTATAAGCCACAACCTGTGCCAGTGTTTCTGACTGCTTTGGGGGAAGGGGGTGTGTGTGTGTGCTCTCCCAGTTCTGAAATGGGGCCGTCGCCACGATTTTTGCATTTTGAAGTACCACCACGCGATTACCCTCATCCCTGGAGACCTCATTAAAACAGAGCCCCAAAAGTAGAGCAGAAAGAAGCGTAGCGTGACATTTTAAAATTTACATTCTGACTCGTAAAAGTTTCCAGAAAAGTCTATCCTTTAACAAAACAAAACAAAAATCCCAACAACAAAACACCACCAAATCCTACCAAAACAAGACATTCCAGCGCACATGCTCTTCCCCTGGGGACAGGCCAAAGCGAACAAAGCCACGTGACTGTCCTATTGCTCAACGCGACTCTTGGAAGGTGTTCAAGTAGGATGATAAGTGCGGTGTAAGCCTATAATGAACATAAAAAGGAATTTATCCCAAATGTAAACTGTGTCCTACCCTTTGCCTCAGCCGATCTCAGCGGAGCAAACACGGGGAGTTTTGCGATTACAAAATACTCCGCAGGTAAACTAAGGAGCTTTGTACCTTTATTCTCCTTGACTCAGGATGAGCCTAAAATTAGAAGGGAGAACAACACTCCGTGTATTACACTCCCCGGTAGCTCCAACGCGCATTACAAACCTTCAGCTCTGTAAACTGGTCAGAACAGGGAGATTCAAATGAAGCTGGGCACTATTTATAATTCCTTTCATGCACAGAACAGGGTGACACTTCCCTTTTCCAGCCCCGATGCTTAAAAATAGAGCTTGGGGACTACAACCCAGCCAGAAGCATCTATCCACAAAAGGAGGAAAATAAATCAGCGCAAAATAAACTCCCGTCCAAGGGGAGGCTGCAAACAGCTCGCCCCGGAGCGTCCGTGTTGCTCCCCGGTGCAGAACAATAAACCCTGGCTTGGAATCGCCGCGGCTGGTAGCGAACGGCCCCGCGGTCTGGCAAGGGGGGTTATGGGGTGCCGGGGTGCGTCGCCCCCATGGGTGTAAACACACTGGCTGGGGCACCCCATCATCTGCCGGCTCGCTCCGCCCCGGCCCCGGTTTCCGGGTAGTAACAGAGCAGCCAATCCGTGGAGTTGCGAGCTCTGCCCGAGGCCTCTTGCCTGCAAACACGGCTCCAAGGCCGGCAGCTCGCCCCAAAGCTGGGGGGAACCGGGGATGGGATCCCCCCTGGCTCCAGCATCCTGCAGTCCCCAGGGTGGGAGCTACCTGGAAAGGCCTAGCCCTGAGCTTGAGCGCTTCCCGGCAGCCCCACGGGACATCCCCACGCTTCCAGGCCACCAGTGAGTGGGTTCCCCCATGTGTTTTGGGGGGCACGGAACCTCCTTGCAAAGCCGTGCTCGCAGGTGGGGTGCAGGCAGTGCCCCCCACTCTGCAGGGACACAGGTCACCCGAGAAACTTCAGCAACCATGGTGAGGGGCAGGAGCCCCCCCCAAGAGGGGAGGAAAGCAGTGTGGCTCCCCGCTGCAGGCCCTTCCCCAGCATTTGCACAACGTCGCGATCGGGAGAGAAACAATGAGTGACTCAGAGTTTCAGCACATAATCGTCCAGGCGATTATTAAACATCAGTTCAACACATTAACGCGCACAACACAGAGCTCTGCCCCCCCCCTTTCCTTGCCCCCCCCTGCCCCCCAGCTCCAGAGAGCTGAGCAACCTCTCCCCTTCTCTGCTCACAAAGAGGCATCCACAAAAGGACACGGACGTGTTAGGATTGAAAATAGGAATAATAAAAAGACCCCACTCGGCTCCTAAACCTGTCAGAGCAGGAGAAGGCAGCGGTGTTATTCACTCCGACCATCACCCCCTCCCCTACTCAAAAAGGTAGCCCTTGGCAGGCCATAAATCCATGCCATTATTCTCCATCGGCGACACGAAAAGGGGCTGAAAAGGGAAACTGTAATGAAAATGGCAGCAAAAAAAAAAAAGGGGGGGGGGGTAACCCAACACAACAACAAAACCCTCGAGCCCCAGGGAGGAGCAGCCTTGAAGTACATTCCTTCAGACGAGCCCTCTTTCCTTTGGTCACCACCAAGACCCTCCTCACTCCCACGTCTGCAGCCAGACCCTTCTTTCAGATCAGCTTCCAGAGAGGAAGATTCCCCAGGGAAGCATCTCGGGGAGCCTGGGCCTAGCGAGCTGTGCTCACCCCAGGGCAGGCAAGGCAAACCAAGCAGACAAACAAAAAAGGCTGGGGAGGGAGGAGTGGTGAGGAGAGTCATCTGACACATCCAACTTCCTAAGTTTGTTGTCCACAGGAGACCGACCGCTCTAACCCTCACCCCTCAAAACACCAGGGAAGGCTGTGCTGCCAATAACAAGAGCCTCGCTTTTGAAAAAGCCTTGGGTTTCTTTTTTTGGGGTAGGGGGAGAGAAAGGGAGCAGAGCGGAAACTACCCAGTGCCGGGAGGAATGCCAGATATTCGGGGCTTTCTACCTACCACCACACGGCCCGGCTGCCGCTAGAAATACAGAGCCAGCGAAGCCACTTCAGAAAAAACCTGCTCTTTGTCTCCTAAAATGCTGCGATTGCTAGAGATGCTAGCTACAAATCGAACAAAAAGGGAAGAAAGAAAGAAAGAAAAAAAAAAAGCAGAGGGGGAGGGGAAAGGAGAGCAGCAACTGATCAGGTTGGGCCTCGGCCCCTCTCTGGCCCAGACCTCTTTCCAGACTATCCCTACGGAAGATTTTATTTTTCCCCACACACTAAACAGCTGGAATTCCCGACCCTCCTCCCGGTGCGATTAAGCATCGATCGCAATTGGTGTTCGGCGGAGTATGACATGCGTGTAACTTTAAACCCCCGGATAAAAATAGCTCAGATTCAAGCATGATCGGTAGTCATTTCCTATTTGCTTAAAAACAAGGCGAAAAAAATACACGAAGAGCAGCTTTGTCGAGAGAAAGGCGCAGGCTGAACGTCAAACAGAAGTTTCCTTCGATAAGCCACCCCTCACGCCACAAACAGGAGCGGTGCCGCTCATTCCTCCCTCCCCCCTCCAAAAAAACCCCCACCAAATCCAAGTAAGTTTGTTTATCTCCTTCTGGAAACTAAATCAGACCCGTTTCTCGACCCCTCGACACGCCGAGTTACAGCCACCAGACCCGAGTCCTGTTGAGGGAGGTCAGGCACGTTCAGTCAACAGAGCTGAAAAACATTTCAGCCACTCTTGTCATTTCTTTCCCCCCCTCTCGGCACACACCGTCACCTTGTAAACAAAAACTATTAATAAAACAATCCTAGGACAAAATTCCCAATGATATTTTTCAATGCCACCCACACTCCAGACAGAGAGAAAAAGGATTCGCCACCCTGTAAAGGGCCAGAAATAAAAATAAGAAGAAAAAATATAAACAGATCTATCGCGGGGGGAGGGGAGGGGTGGGGGGGAGAATAAAAATAATAAAGCCTAACCTAACCTGGAGTGTTACATAAACGGGAACTCTTGCGAGATGGGCTGCGGGCCCTGCTGCCCTTCACCCACCCCCCCGTCACCCAGCCATCGGTCTGCTGAGAGCCAGTCCCCATGGGGGGATGAGGGGGTCCCCCCACTTCCCCCCCCCCCAAAAAATTAAATCTCTAAACCACCACCAGAAGCGTCATAAACCACAGGCTAAAATCAAGGAGTAAATAATAATAAACACCACAAAAGCCTTTCTTTGGGCTGTGGCTGCTGGAGCTGCTCCCCCCTTCCTCGCCCTCCCCCGGCAGCTGGGCCGCAGGCCAGGGCAGGCAAGGGGGGGGTGCAGGGCACCCAGGCTGGGGCGGGGGGGCCTTCACCAAGGGGGGGTATCTGCAGGGACACCCCAGGGCACCCCGCTTGGTGGCTGTCAAGCCACGGAATGGGATAAACCCCCCCAAAATAGGGGAAGGGGGGAGGGTGTTAGGCCTTCCCCCAGTAAGGGGTGGCCCTCACCCCACGGCGGGGGGGGGGCAGGTCCAACCCCCAGCTCTGGGCAGAGGCCTAGGCCTGGCCTCAGGAAGGGGCGCTGCCGCCGCCCAGGGGGGCGACACCAGAGGGGGGGGTCCCCGGTTTCCACCACCACCCCCGCCCCGGTGCAGGCCCGGTCGAGGCGGCGGACTGGCCCCCCGGGGGCTGCCGGCGGAGGGGCGGGGGGGGTGGGGAGGATTAGGGGGAGGGTGCGGGAAGGATACAGCTTGACCACGTCGGTGTCCATCCGCCTCTTGCCCGGGCTGGGGGAGGACATGGTGGCCGCGGCCGCCCCCGGTGCTCCGGGCGGGCTGTCAGCGCCGCCGCCGCCGCCGACCGGGGACGCCCGGCACCGAGGGGAGCGGGGGGGCGCCGAGCTCCGAGCCGCTGGGACCCCCCCCCTGCCGCCGCCGCCGCTGCTGCTGCTGTCGCCGCTGCTGTCGTCGCCGCCGCCCTCCTCCTCCTGTGGTGCCGCCGGTGCCGCCGCCCGGGCCCCCCCCCCCCGCGCCGCCTGGCGCTCCCTCAGCCGCGAGCCCCGCTCCGGTCGCCTCTGCCGGAGCCTCTCTCTGGACCCCTGACGTCACCCTCAGTGACCTCACCGCCCCGCACCCTCGCCATTGGTTGCGCCGCCAAACGCCGTGCCGGCCCCGCCCAGCCCGCGGCACGCCGGGAGTTGTAGTGCTGGGGGGGGAAGTGTTGGAAGGGCCGCGGGTTCGAGACCCCGCAGGGGCCGAGGGGGTGGGGCGGCGCAGAGAACATCGCCCGGCTGTAGGCCAGGGTGGGGTGGCCAGTGTCACCCGTGGGAAGCCACCATTGAATCCAAACCCACCACCCCCCTGGATTACAAACCGAGCAGGTGGCAGATGGTCAGGCCTCGCAGCACGAGTCACCCTGCCGCAACAGCGGCAAAGCATTTCCCGGTGCCTCAGTTTACCCAACCGGACGGGGTGGGGAAGGCACTGGCCCGCACCCCGGAGGTGACAGCGGGGCGCGTGACGATGGTGCTAATGGGTGTCTCTCAAAGCAGTGAGGTTCTGGCATGGCAAACTCCACACCCGGGGCGGACATCCCGCATTCCTGACCCCAACATCACCCCAAAATTTTCCCCAACGCTTCCTCCCTGCACAGGAAGCAGATGCAGCTGAAGAACCCCAAAAAGTCTGAGAAAAGGGGGAACCTCATTCCAGAAGTGTGTGTTTGGGGGGTGGTGGTGATTTCCTCCATTTAACACCCCAACACACCGCTCCAGCCCTGAGTTTGGCTGGGGTAACGCACCCCAGGGGGGTCAGATCCACACCCCAGGTGAGCTACGCTGGGAGGAATTTGGGGAAACAAAGGGGAATTTGAGCACAGCAGTGGGCGAAGTTGGGGTAGAAGGCTGCCCCATTTCCTCAGCCACGGTCCCTGACCAGTTCCAGGCAACTGGAATCCTTCTGTTTTAGCCTGTGTGGGGTAATTTCAGGGTAACGGGGACTACGATAGCATCCTGTCCCTTTTGGGATGCCTTAAGACCACTCTTGCAGCACCCAGACCCCTGTCTGGGGGTGCACAGCAGGCTTGTGGGCTCTCTGAGCCCTCCCAGGTCTGAAAATGGAGGTACATGGGTGGGGTCAGCAGGCTTTGCCCACCACAGCGTGGGGACATCATCCCCCCTCCCACCATGGGTGCACCCCCCTGGTTTGTGGGGTGGTTCCGTGACCGTGGTGGAGATGGGCAGGCAAAATGGTGGGCAAAGGGGGGTGTGTGTCAGAAGCCATAGGGCATGGGGGAAATGGCAGGGTCAGGTTAACGGTTCGACTTGACAATCTTAAAGATCTTTTCCAACCTAGATGATTCTATGATTCTATGAAATATGGGGAGCTGGGGGAAACCATTGAAAAGGGAAAGCCATGGGGAGCTAGAGGAGTTCTGGGGGGCAAGGGAGCTACAGGGACCCATAGCAAACTGTGGGGAGCTATAATGAGGGGGAGGAGCTATGGGGACGAGGGAAGCCAGGGGAAACCATAGGGGGATGATTGGGGACAAGGGGATCTGTGGGTCCAGGCAGTTGGAGAGGAGCTGCAGAGCTCAGCCCATCCTCATCCCTCTGGGGCTGGGGGTACCCAGAGTGTGTGTGTGTGTGGGGGTGACACCCTCATCTCCACCCCAACTCCCAGCCCAGCATGGCCACGGGGTGACTCAGGTCCTCGTTAGGGCCAGACAATTAGGACCCTCTCAATTAGGAAAGGAAGATGATTCACCCAAACTCAAGACCTGCTGCTCCCCAGGGTGCTTCCTGCCAGCATCCACCCCAGAAGCCGGCAGGTAAAGGGCATCTCCCAGAAGCAGCCCCCCCAGGGGGGTGGGTGCACGTGCAAATTTTGGGGTGCAGGGAGAGCAGGGATCAGCCCTGACCAAGGCAGCTGCTGCCTTCCAAGGCACAGGGTAGCCAGAAAATGCCTCTAAGGGGATGGGGCAAAATGAGATGCAGAAGAAACCCCAGAGCTGGAGCAACCGAGGCAGGGGCTCATCCTCCAAAGGGGGTTCCTTTGCTAAAAAAAAAAAAAAAAAAAAAAAGGGAACGAGATGTCCCTGTGCCTTCACCCACATCAGTGTAGCTGTGGCAGACCTGGGGTGAGGCAGTCCAACCATGCCTGTGTTGTCTGCAGTCTGAGCCCTCCCTGAAGCCCCTTCCCAAACATCCTGGAGGATGGAGACAATGGATCAGGGTCTCCTTTCTTGGCTTCTTTTCCCCCTTCCACAGAGACCAGTCCTGCCCCAGCACCAGCCTTGGCACCCTGAGGCACAGGAAGCCCTAACCCACCTCTTCCTGGGTTTTGGCTGTGTCCCAGACTCCCCTGTTCTCTGGCCCAGGTGATTCATCACTCCAGGAAGGCTACCAGCCCCCAACTAAATCTGCTTCAGGCAGCTGATTGCTGGGGCAGACACTGGCAGGCACTGGGGTATGAGGCTGGGGGCATCTTTGTAGGGTGCTGAGGCCAGGACAAAGAGCCCACATCAGACAGGGGAGACAGCAAAACAAGGAGTGGGGAAACAGGAGAAGGAGGCAGCCGGACACTGATCCCACAAAGATGAGCATCCCGAGGGATACAGCAGCCTTGTGCTAGGTTCAGAGCTCATCCTGCCTCAGGAAGAAGCACCACACCAGCAGTAAAAAAAAAAAATAATGAAAAAACCAAAAAAAACCCAAAAGTGAAATGTTTATTCCCACCTGGCATCACTTCCCTGCACCGCTGGTGGCGGGTCACAACTGGACAAGATGGGTCAACCCTCGTGAGGTGACCACGTCTCCTCGTTCACCCTGCGCGCCCGTGGGGGTGACAGCAGACAGGGCTGTTGAAGCCCTCGAGGCCAAGGGCTACAGCAGCAATTTGTGAAGGCAGGGGGCTTCAAGGCAGGCAGTCAGGGAGGAAGGGGTCCCAGCAGTCGCTGGGGGCTGTGTTTGGCATGGAGACTCCTCAGCATCCCCTCCCCAGGGCATGGAGTTGCCATGGGAGTGACTGCAAAGTGGATCTCTGCCGCACCAATGCGATGCCCCGTTCCACCAGCCAGGCAGCAGTTTGCAGAGGCAGCAGTCTGTTCAGGAGGAATTCATGCTCTCCCACTGCCGGAAAATGCGGAACACCTTGCAGGACTTCACCGAGAGACTCTGTGAAAGAAGGGAGAAAAGTGACAACCAGAGGTTAAGGCACCACAACAGGACCTGCAGCCGCCACCCACCTGCCTCCAAAGCACGCGAGGAGAAACAGCAGCAAAAAAATGCCATCTGAAATACCCTAAATTGGCTGCCAGGACATCAATTTGCTCTTCTCCTTCCTTAGCCCAATTTACCAGAACCAGAGGGGAAAACAGCAAGGTGACTGCAAGCAAGAAGCAGGATGGGACTCCAGTCATCCCTGCTCCATCTGGGGCTCTTGCCTCCAACTTGTGTCTGGTCTCACAGGACCGGCTGGCGCTTTCCCAGCACATGGCAGAGCCAAGGTGTTGGGGACACAACTGACACAAAGTCCCCAAGACAAATGCTGAAGCAGGACTGTTCCACTCATCCCTGCAGATCAGCCCCAAGCAAAGCAGGGGGGGAACCAGCAGCAGGAATCCAAGTGGATAATGGGGCCCAGGGAGGCAGCAGCAGGTACCGGCTGCTCCACGCTGCTTGGGGAGGGGGGCTGTGGCCTCAGCTCTGCTCCCCTGCCTTGGCAAACCCACCAGCCCCAGCGCTGGTGGCCGCAGGAGCTGGTGGTCAGGATGTCTGCAGAGAGGGTTGGGAGCTCTCTATCGGGACATGAAATGAAACTGGATCTTGAGCAGTGCTGAGCTGCTTGGGAAAGGCTGTTATTTATAGCAGCCCTTGAGCAGATCTGCACATAACACATCATTGTAATGGAGGAGACCCAGCCGAGAGGCTGTCAGCGCAGCCGAAAGGGAAGCTGAGACTCTGCAGACACACACTTGGTCCTTCCCACCCAGCTGGGTTTGTATTTAGCCCAGATGAAGCCCATCTACCCCAAACTCTGCCCAAAGGCTTTCGGCCCAGGGCAAGGCTGGAAAAAGCAGTGCTTCAGCACTTGGTTTCGGGGCTGGGGATCCCGCAGGCTCACCACAGGCTCCATCTCAGGCACTCTGTCACACTTCCTGGTGGCAAGGAGTGTGTTCAGTACCACTCGCCAGCCTGGCTCTGCCTTTGCAGGCTCCTTCTCTGCTTGGGTCGTGGTATCCTCCAGGGATTCTCCTCCCTCCACTGCATTGACCCAGGGACACCAGTCGCGATGCTGTGAGCTGGGGTCAAAGAAGCTCCTCAAAGAAGTGTCCTGGGTGGGGGAAATGACAATGAAGGACAGCAACAGCATTGTTTAAAACAGACTCCAATGACACAATAAAACCCTCTCCATGCCTAAACACCAGCCCTGAGTGGGCCCAGTGCTGCGCTACAGGGACAACGCTGGTCCCTTTGTCAGGAGCACCCTGCTCAGATCACCCTCCTCCCCACCCTGGCTCTCCCTGTGCCTCCACTGGTGTCACTCACCGAGCTGCTGGAAGAGCAGAGCCGTGCTCGCTTGGCTTTGCGGAGGGGACTGGATGGCACCTCCACATTGTCCCCCTGCCCCATGCTGCGGGTGATGGGGCGGCTCCTCAAAGTGGGGCTGGCCACTTCCAACTCACCCCGGTCCATGGGAATGGGAGAGTCCCAACCCCGCGAGCGACAGATGGCCGGGGACGGGCTCTTCTCATGCTGCCAGCGGAGAAAGAACAAGGAGTTAATAGGGCTCCTCTGGTCACCAGCATGTCCTCTGCCTGAATTGGACAGGGGGGAGCCCTGCCCAGCTCAAACAAAAAATCAAAGCCTTCTAGCAGGAATCGTGCCACCTTCCCTTCACACCAGGAGCATCTTAGATGTGTGTAGCTGGACATGAGTGAAGGCAGCCCCTGATTTGGAGCACCCTGAGTTAGACAAGCCTCAGTATCCTGAGAGCTGCAAAGGGCAGGGGGAAAGGCAGCAGCAACCCACTTCTGTTGGATGTTGCCCACAGCTGAAGACACGGCACCAAGATGAGCCCTCCTTCAAGATAAAAGGCAGTGGACACCCAAACTACCTCACAGTCTCAACTCCTGTATGTCCCTATATCATCCAGACATCCTAATCTGAGCTGAGCTGGGCCATACCTGCTCGGAGCCTGGAGGGAGAGTGTCTTGGCTCCGTGTAAGCATCCTGCGTGGAGAAGTGGACACAAGCGGGAAGCGCTCAGCAGGTGCCGGGGATGTGCTGCTCGGGCTGCAGGAGTCCAGCTCCGGCCCCGCAGACTCCAGCTGGTGGAAGCCCCACAGTCCCACCTTCCTCATGCAGCGGGAGCAGGTGATCACCGAGAGGTGCACGGAGCCAGACGCAGCACTGCAGGGACAGAGCCAAGTCACAAGAGAAGGTCAGGAACAAGCCTGGGCCCTTCCCCAAAATCGCTGCTTTCAGAACAGATGCAGGTATCTGGCAGAGCACAGGAACAGTCTCAGTCGCAGCTACCTGAGCCAGCAACATTTCAAGACATCAGTACCCCTCGGATGAGGCACAGACTTACTGTTTTTGTAGCCTTATGTGCTAAGAAGTCAAACAAGTCCATTAAAATCCATCTATAGAGTTGATTTAAACTGGCTCAGTTACATTTTGGCTTGCTACGAAGCAGGAGTGCACTCATTCACAGCAAATCAGCCGAGAGTGTCCCCATCCTTAGCCCCTGAACTGCCCAGCCACAGCGGGAGCTCTGCTCTTCCCGACTGTAAGCCCTTTTCCAGTCTGCACGGTAAGAGACTGCTTCACCTTCAGCAAGCTGCCTCAGGCACAAACAGCATGGCTGTTCTGCTCACAGCACATGCTTTGGGAAGCCACGAACCTTCAGGTCACAAACCTTCCCTCCCTTCCCGCAGGCCTGACAAGCAATGAAAGCGTTGCTGAGGATGACATTTCAGGGATTGACTTTTAACATCTAAATCAGTAACGAGCAGGACAACCGACAGCTCAGTTGTTTCAGACTCTTTGCTGCCTCAGGAAGACATCTATTTTAGATTAGGTAGCTTTGCACCAGGGTTTCTGGAAGTCTGTCAATTTTAGCGGTTGGAGATAATAATAAAACAGTGAAATAGGGGATACTGAACATTTCACAGGAGGGACATGCGCATTCCTCCAGCCTCTGACAAGTTTCACCAGCAACCACGAAGCATGACAGATACCTCAGGATCAGTCCTACACCACTACCCACCTGCAAGTCCAGCCACACAGAGCCAGGATGCAGGCAGGAACATGCACTTGCAGGATTTCCGTGGCAAACTTCATCGGTGGTTTCTCTCCCTCCGTTTTGTGCTCTAGTTCCTCCCCGATCAGCTGGAGGAGCAGACTGATCTTCTCCTCCGTCAGGGACTGCAGGGCAGAGAAAGGTGGCAGAGCTGGCAGGCAGAAGCAGTCTGATAAAATACACTGTTTCTACTCACAAACCACATCCTATGTGGAGAAAAGTCCCTTTTTTGCTCCCCGAAAAGGCTGGGTGGATGAGCTGGAACCCTCAGCACTTCTACTCTGGTTGACAGGCAGAAGCCACACAGAGTGATGGCATGCTCCTGCCTTGTGCCTGTCTGACTCTCCCTGTTTCATGGACTCTGCTCAAGCACCACGTGCTCCCCCGAGCACACGTGGGGACAGCAGAGCAGGTCGCAACTCCACTGCTCACAGCAAGAAGCCCAAACAGCCCCCCTCTGTCCCTCCAATCCTAGGGAGGCAGCAGGGGCTGTGTTTGCCTGTGCTCTGGAAAAACCGCGAGCACTTCTGGGGCCATTGCTGAGACACAGCAAGAAAAGAGAGTCCCCAAAGGCTGTCAGTGGGGCTCCAGACCTTGCTGCTAGTGGGACAGCCAGGGAGTTAAATGTGGAGATGCGATACATTCGTTGGCTTTATGCTGTCTCTTCTCAGGGCGCTCTGCTGGGTTTCACAGCTCAGCCAGCCCACGGTGGCAAACATAAAACACCTCTGCGATTTCTGCTGAATGGATGAAGAGTTCCCTGGTTCCCACACGGCTTCTCACTGCCGAGAGCCATCTGTTTCCCAGCGAGTGAGTGCCCAACAAGCCAGACTTGGCTGGAGTAAAGCAGGGCCTGGCCAGGCCCCTATGAGGAGGCAATCCCACACTCGCTCCTGGCTGCGGCTATGCTCCAGCCTCTCCTGCCAGAGCTCCTGCAACGCTACAGGCTTGGGGAAGAGTGGCTGGAAAGCTGCTTGGCAGAGAGGCACCTGGGGGCACTGGTCAACGGCCAATTGAATATGAGCCAGCAGTGTGCCCAGGTGGCCAACAAGGCCAACAGCATCCTGGCTTGTATCAGGAACAGTGTGGCCAGCAGG
>BOSO01010704.1:22122-47519 GCA_018403395.1 Gorsachius goisagi | reverse complement strand
AGCCCCAGGCTGCTGGGGAGCAGCTGGGGGAGCTGGGGGTGTTCAGCCTGGAGAAGAGGAGGCTGAGGGGAGACCTTATTGCTTCCTACAACTGCCTGACAGGAGGGGGGACCCAGGGGGGCGTGGGTCCCTCCTCCCAAGTAAAAAACGATAGGACAAGAGGAAATGGCCTCAAGTTATGCCAGGGAAGGTTTAGATTCAGTATCAGGAAAAATTTCTTACTGCCTCTCATGAGAGGCTCCCCAGTACCACCCTCCCTGGGCTCCCTCACCTTCATGGGCCTCTGCCCACACCTCTGTTCCACAGCAACCTCTGGATCCCCACATTCCTGATCCCACCTAGAGCTGCAGTGGGATCCCAGCCACTTGCTAGAGGAGCAACCTGAGGGCTGCTGCATCTCAGGGAGCACTTGGAGGTAACAATCAGGGGTGGGAGCTGCCAGGGAGACCTCCCGAAAGAGTCTCTGGGACCTCAAATCATTTCTGCCAGGCAGAGAGCATCATGCATGCCAGGAAAGGCAGAGTGGGAACCAGATACTACAGCCCACTTCCCACCGGCAACATCACAGTGACATGAGCCAGCTGTGCCTGAGCTGGTCAAGGGCTTGCATGACAGATGAGGCTCTCCAAACTCCCTTTTACATGCTTCCAGAAAGCACCAGGTGGAGAAGGTCCAAGGAGAAAGCCAAGGTGATGACAGACAACTCACACACACAAGCTGAAATCTCCGATTTGAATCTCAGTACTGTTTCAGTCAGGGTTTGCACAGCACAGGCGTGCCCGGCATCATGACCAAGGACTTGAACTCCCCCGATCTCCGGGGCACCTGGGAACTCACCATGTTTTTCACATCTTCTGGTCTGAGGGAGGGCAGCTGCAGCTCCAGCTGACACAGGCTCTGAAAGCGGTCCAGGAAGTCCTGGAGAAGGGCTCTGGGCTCATCCACCAGTAATACAGCAAAGCGATCTGGTGAAAGCAAATGCAGGAGGCCTGAGCTGTGACCACCAGCCTTCCCACCCCCTCCTTATCCCACAGGGCAAGAAAGAAGATGAGAGCAGCCAAGTTCTCCCCATCACGGTCTCCTGGCTTTTAAAAGAAAAGCTGAGCAGTTCTTTTTTTCCTTTGCAACCACCCTTCCTCACGCACCGCAGCTTTGAAGATGAGGTCTATCACCTTTTGAGCATCCCAGGTCATCCAGCCTCCCTTGTCTTCTCCCAGTTACAATCCAAACAGCATTTTAACTGCCCTGGAGGCATGCAAAGGTTAAGAGAGGCTGGGACTCAAGATCCAGGGATCCAGCCATGGTTCAATTGTTCATTTCCTGAGGCTGCTCACAGACATTGCTCTGCCACTGTGTATTTCAACATCCCTGTGGGGTAAAAAAAAGAGGACACATACACTAACCAGGCTCTGAGACACCAACCTGGGCAGGGGCTGTCCGGCCAGAAGCAGAACTTCTCATGAGCGGTGCACAAGGCCTTCTTCAGCTCCACACAGCGCTCCTTATCTGCAAGGCAAAGCTCACTTCTACTCCCCTGCAGAGCCACCTCCTCAGGGAACAGTTGGGAAAACCAAACCAGGAGAGGAAGGCGCCGGGCTACGACAGCTTCCCCGCTCCTCCTGTTCAGCATGGCTTGGGTGATGGATGTCACCTGAGGCTGTAGGTTGCAGAGCCTGAAGCTTTCACCTCAGACTCATCTCCCTCCCCACCAAAAGGAGCTGCCGCACCTCCAGCCTCCCTGCAGGCACCCATGGAGCAGCGGTTCCTGCAGCAGCGAAGGCAGGCTGGCTCAAGGGGTTATCTCCACAACAGCAAGCGTGACCAGAGCAGTTCCATCTCCTCACAGCCAAAATCCCGTCCTGTTCCCAGGCACAGTGACCACGGAGCAGGGGAGCCTGCCACACCGCACGGCAGCGCAGACGAAACACGGCTCAAACCAACCACGGGCACAGGGACCGCTCCTGCTCTTGCCAGTTTTACCTCCTGGGCTCTGCCAGACCCTAGCTAACTCACCTGACCCCCTCCACTCTGGTTGTAGGAGCCAAATCACAGTCACATCTGGATCACAAGCTTCCCAGAAAAAGATTTGATACTTAAATGAAGTTATTCACACCTTTCAAAAAGCATGTAATTTATTTTTCAAGCCCTTCTTCCAACCTCTGATTATTTTAGGTTTTCCTAAACCAGAGCGATTACCAACAGAATAATTAGGCCAAGGTTTATTTAAAAAAAGACAGTCTGAACAAACAGTGGATGTCAATACTCAGTGACCCAAAAGGAAATGCTCCTGTAGCTCCCCATTATACACGTTCCACGCTGCATTTGTCAGACATCAGGGCTGCACTCTCTGCTACCTTCCAGATAACAAGAGCAGGGACTTGCAATCAAGAAAATCAGAAAGTGGAGATGACACTTGGTTGTGGTGGGGTAATAAACATCTTTCTGCAGAGAACAGATGCAGGTAAAGTAAAGTGAAGGTCTGGGCAAGTGATAAAGCACAGGCCATCGTTATCCTGCAGCTCACCAGCAACACTCACATCATGGGGCTGAGCACACTGTGGAGGCTGGCATTCCTACTGTACTCTCAGCCCCATGTTGGGCAACATGGGTGAGACCTGAGTTGTTACTGCTCCCTGCCTGCACCTCACAGGGTCAGGATTGGCCAATGCTCTGCACGCAGGGGAAAGAAACTGGTGCTGGGCCTGGCCAAGGAGCTTGGTGAGGGCAACGGGAAGGGCAAGCTTTATTGCTGGTAGTCCAAGTAGTTTAAAGAGGGCACCAGAGGAGTTCATGAATTAAATTACACAATGTGACCACCTGAATGGACTGACTTGGTGACCAGCAGCCACCAACACCCCATATTAGAAAAATGTAATGGATGATCAGGGCAGCAGACTGAGCAGTGGGGAAACAAAATTTAAGAAAGAATGTTAAGGTACTTGAATGCATCCTGAAGAAGGCAACAAAGCTGGTGATACGGCTGGAAGGCACGACCTGTGAGAAACAGATGAGGATTCTGGGTTTGTATAGTTGGGAGAAAAAAAGGCTGAGGGGTGACCTCATTGCTCTCTACAGCTTCCTGAGGAGGGGAAGCAGAGAGGGAGGAACTTGGGGAGAAGAGATCAGTTCCCCACATGGGAATGGCTCAAAGCTGTGTCAGGGGAGGTTCAGACTTGGTATCAGGGAACATTTTTTTTTACCCAGAGGATGATCACACACTAGAACAGGCTTCCTAGAGAGGTGGTCAATGCCCCAAGCCCGTCAGTGTTTAAGAGGCACTTGGACAATGCCCTTAATAGCATGCTTTATACTTTTGGTCAGTGCCAAAGCAGTCAGGTAGTTTGACTAGATGATTGTCATAGAACCCTTCCAACCAAGCTATTCTGTTCTAACCCATCTGACAACAGAACCAGGAAGCTTTACCATATTCTCACAAACTAAAGGAAATTTATTCAACTTGCACTTTATTTGCCAAGACATCAAACACCCAGCACCAGCGAGGACGAGACTACGGGAGTCGTCTACATGCACAGCGAGGCGAAACCCACCCCTCCCCAAACCCTACAGCCCACCGTCTGTATCCGCCAGCATACATACACTTATTGAAGTCAAACGCAAGCTGCAGGCTCACGCAGAGGAAGGCCTGGCAGCTGGAGCACTTCAGCATGTCGCACTCCACATTGGTCCAGCCGTACTTGGCACAAACCAGGGGAGACAACTCGTGAGGTTTGCCTGCCCACTTCAGCGGGTGCTCATGTTAAGGAAAAAACCCAATAAATTACAGGTTAAACAGTCAACGCTTTGGCCAGGGTTTATTTGGCCAAAGAAAAGCCTCTGAGAAGATGGGCCCTGTGGGGAAGCCATAGGAAAGGTGACAGCAAAACAGGGTGGGGGATGGCTGGGAGCTCAGCATCAGAAAGGATATGGTGAATGTTTCTACTCTGCTGAAATAGGCTTCCTTGCTGGCAGACTCCAAGGAGAGAGTATCCATTTGCAATGATCCATTAGCCGATTCTGACCAGTCAGACATGTCCTTCCTAAAAGGAACAGCAAGTCAGCAAGCAAAGCATCTGCACTGTCCTGGAAAGACTTCATTAATAAAAGATGCACAGACCACTTTCTAACCTGTCGTCCTTCAGGCTTACCCTTACAAGAACCCTTTCTGCAGAGCTCCTAAGCCCTGACTCTTAATTACTTTAGTAATAAACCAGTTAAAAAAAAATAATGCAACAAACAAGGTGCCCATTAAGCACTTCATGATGACTGATAGCAGTGGCAGATGGGGCTTTGACGTGACAAGCAGGAGCCAGGAGCTCATTTTCCACACCCGGCGAAACCAGATCAATGACCATGGCACATCTCTGAAAGCAGGGATGCACCCAAGCTCCTGGCACCAGCATCTGCACCTAGAACACCAGTCCTGCAGCGACTGCTGCCCTTCAGCTTCTCCCCAACACCTCTCCATGGGCCAAAATCCAAGGATAGTTGAGCCTCCCAGACTCCCCAACACCCACCTGTGACTCTCAGTGCCACCCCCCAGGGTGTGACCCCACACTTTTTGGGTCAGAGTCCCAGTACATGGCCAGTTCAGCTTGCTCAGGCTGCAGGGATGCCAGAACTCCACAGGTCACTTACCTGCCCCTGCCCTCCCAGTGTCCCCCAGCACTACCTCCCAGTGCACACCAGTGCCTCTGGCTGCCCACTATTACCTCCCAGTATGCCTGTTTCCACCCCTGCCTCCCCGTGCCTTAGTGCCCCCAGGACTGCCTCCCACTGGCCCTTAATCCCTCCAATATTCCCAGTACCTCCCAGTCCCACTAGTACTGCCTCCCAGTGGCCCTTAATCCCTCCTCTACTGTCTCCCAGTGCTCCTTAATCCCTCCAGTAACGCCTCCCAGTACCCCTTAGTGCCACCAGTAATGCCCCCCACCTCCCAGTGCGCCCCTCCCGCTTCCCAGTTCCTCCGAGCTCACCCCAGCACCCTCTTTTCCCAGTACCACCCATAACCCCCAAAACCTTCCAGTGCTCTCCAGCACCCTCTAACGACTCCTGTCATCTCCCGGGACCCCTCAGCGTCTCCCAGCGCCCTCCAGTAACTTCGAGAGCCCCCCAAGCTCCCCACCACCCCTGCCGGTGCCACACGGCCGGGCCGCCCCCCTCAGGCCCGGCGCCAGCGGGGCCCCACCGCTCCCCCTCACCCGTCGGGGCCGGCGCCCTCGGGAGCGATGCCACCATCGATAAGGTCGCGGATTTGTTGGGGGGTGACGGCGGGCAGCCTCCCCCGGGCCCCCCCCACTGCCCCGGCGCTGGGCGCCGCCATCTTGGTCCCTCACTTCGTCACGGCCCGGAGAGGGGGGGCGGGAAACGCGGCCGCGCGGGATCGTTCCGGCCCCGCCGTGGGGCTGGCCATTGTCCCCGCACGGCCTCCTCGCCCACACGGAGGCTTAGCGATGCGCAGCCCCCCCCCCCCCCCCGGGACCCCGCGTCCCGCCCTGGGAGCTGCACGGTGCCGCTTTCAGCACCCGATTGCTCCAGTCCGCCCTCGCTGCGACGCGCAGGCGCTCCGTCCTGACGACAAGGGGTACTATTGCCAAGAAGCCCGCGTTTCATAGGCCGCGGCTGTAGAAGCTCGCCTCTGATTGGTTGGCGGCGGGAGGAGGGCTGCCGCCCGGGCTCGCCCTGAGGAGGAGCGGAGGCGGCCATGTCGGCCGCGGCCGGTGCTCGGGAGGGCGTCAGGGAGGGCTCGGGCGGCGCGGCGGCGGCTGGCGGCAGCGGCGGCTTCCTCAACCGCTTCGTGCAGCTGCCGGGCAGGCCGCGCTCGGCGTGTGAGTGGCGGCCGGTTCGGGGGGGGGGACGGGGGGGAACACCCCGCGGCCCTGAGGGGACGGATACCCCGCTTTGGGGGGGGGGGGTGGTGCATGGGTGCCCCACACGGGCGGCTGATCCCTATGGACACGAGGGGTGGAGGGGGACAGGGTACCCCACGCTCCCTGGTGGAGGTCAGCCCCATCCCGGTGACCCTGTGATCCTGGATGGGCCTGGGCTGACCCACGGTGACACACTTCCCCCCCTCAGGTTTTTGGGGGTGGAGCCACAGCCCTGGGAGGGGTGATCCTGGGATGGGGAGGTCCTGGCTACCCGAGGGCCCGTGGAGGATGAGACATCAGCCCAGTCCTGTGCCCTGGGAGTGGTGTTTTTTCATTTTTTCCATTTTCCGGGCATTGTGGGTGTGTGTGGGGTCACCCCACCCCAACAGCCCCAGGATATTAGGGGCAGGAGGCCAGGGTTAACCCACAATCGGAGGATTGGGGAGATCATCCCCATCCTGATGGTTCTGCAATACTGGGAGGGATGTGGGGCACCCCATGGTTCTGTGATGGGGTGGGGGGGGGTACTGCCAGCTGGTTTGGGGTACCCCCCCCCCTTATCTCTATAGCACCTTCTGCCCTCAAGGGCCACATGGTGCTGTCACCCAGGAGGGGGGTACCCCAGGCCCAGGGCATCTTTTTCTGCCCTGGCTGCCCCTATCCCCACCACTCGGATCCCTTGGTGGGGGATGTGAAGTCCCTCACTGCCTTGGGGGTAGGAGCCTGTGTTTGGCATGGCTGGAGCACCAGCAGCGGCTGGGAATGGGCTTTCAGACCAGGGTCTGTGTTTCCATCCCTGTGAAACCTGTCGCGATTTGGATCTGCAGCAAGGACACCTTCGAGCCTCATGCAAGACTGCTGTGAATTTGCTAAGTGGCTCTGCACTTCCTGTTTTCGGGAAAAGTCTCAAACTTGTTTTTTTCTTTCTGAGATAAGGGCCTTTTTTGGTAACACAAGAGTTGATTATTTTCACGTTCCTGAATTTTAATCATTGGCTTGAGTGAACCAGTAGTGCATCTTCCTGGCGCGGTTGTAACAATCCCACTTTTGGCTATGGATCATGACCCAACATGGAATCCTGCCCTCTGCCACCTGCGATGTGGTGGATGCTGCAGCCCCAGGGACAAACTACCCCCATTCAGCTCAGCTTTAGCACTTAAGTCCAGCCTTAACAAACCCAAAGCTGACTGTCAATCTTGCTAAAAAAATACCTGATAGAAAAATCCCATTTGAGCCGATTGCTGGAGTTTTCTCCTCGTCTGACACCTGTTAGTGTCCTATTTATAGAGCTCCAGCAGCAGCCTGTACATAGCCGTTGAGATAGAGAGGAATATTTTTACCCCCTCCTTCCATTTCCTCCAACCAGGTTTGTTTTCTTACCTCTCAGTTCTCTTCCAGAGTTTCCAGGAAGCATTCCTTCATTTTCCTTGCACCATTCAATGCCCTAGACTTTCCATAAAGCATGCTGTCTCCTTTTAATCCTGTTTTTATAAATAATTACTGTTGTGAAAGCATGCAAATAGCTTGTAGCATGCTTTGGCGTTGGATGTCTTCGATACGTCTCTCCCTGCAGAGGTTTTTTGCTCCTGTTAAGCTGTGTGTCATTTGAAGTAGATCTGGGTTATCTCTTGGTTAAACACGAGAGCATATGCATTTATTTAGGCACTGCTTTTGTCACATGCTCCTTTTCCACCTACTTGTAGAAAAGATTTTTAACTTCTGTCACCTTTTTCACTCTGGAGAATTTCATTTGCACGGGGAAATGATTATGAAAGGTAAGCAGGCGACTAGCAGGAGCTGGTGCTGGGGTTGCGCTGCTCTGTTTGCTTTCTCAAGCAGAGTATTTCTATTGAGGGTTTCTCAACAGGGGCATTTCTCAAGCAGCGACTACAAAAGAGTCTCGCTGCTTAACAGCTAAAAAAAAAAGCAGTTAGTGTTTTTTGCTGCCTCGTGATGGGTCAAGACTTTAAACATCTAAAATTTTATGTTGGGTAAGGGAAAGGAAGGAGCTATTTTTAGGTGTTTGTAAGCTTTAGAAGGCTCAGAAATGTCAAATATAGGTGGTGTGTGGTTTGTTCTTCTCCTCATTGGAAATCTTCCTGTCCACATTTAGATGTTTTCAGTATTTTCATCAGACTCTGGAGGTTAAGCAGATAGAAAGAATCTGGAAACCTAAATATATCTTTGCTTCTTGCATGCTCAGCATTTATGCTGTTGTCTTGAGCTATAATTTTCCCAGTGTACTGGTCACAGTAGAGGGTTTTTTTTGTGTGGAGAGGTTCAGAGTTTCTTACATGTATTTTAAAAAAAAATACAACAGAAACCCCAAATATCCTGAACCCCTTTGCGTCATCTGGGAGAGCAAACCTGAAGCCAAATCTCATCCTGGGCTGCATCTGCAGGGGCATTACTAGCAGCGAGCAAGAGAGGTAGGATCATCGCACTCTACTCGGCACTTGTCAGGATGCTTCTAGGGCGCTGTGTCCATTCCTGGTCCCCACAAGTCAAGAAAGATGTGGACAGGCTGGAGAGGGCCCAAAGCAGACGGTCAGAGGGCTGGAGAACCTGCCATATGTGGAAAGGCTGAAAGGGTCAGGTCTCTTCTCCCTGAAGAAGTGAAGGCTCAGCAGGGACCTCATCATGGTTTTCCAGCTACAAAGAGGACAGAGGGTTTCTCTTCACAAGGAGGTACATGGAGAAGACAAGGGGCAATGGGTACAAGTTTTAGCAGGAGAGGTTTCATCTCAATGTAGGAAAGACATTTTTTACAGTGACAACAGTCAGTCACTGGAACAACCTCCCCAGGGACATGGTCGTGTCCCTGTCATTGGAAGGTTTCAAGATGTGACTGGAGAGGGTGCTGGATAATCTTGGCTCCCTTTCCCATGAGAGGTTGGACCAGACGATCTTTGCAGAACCCTTCCAAGCTGGGCTGTTCTATGATCCTCATTTTCCAAAATTCCTTTCTTTATTTTGCTTTTACATTTTTTAAAAAAACAAACACCCCAAGGAACACTCAATTTTAGCAGTGTAAAATCTGTAATATAGACATTTCTGGGGAAAATGTTTATTTTATTCTCCGCTCTGGGATGCTATCTCGTGTATTGCAATTCTGTTCCTGTTTTACTAATCATGGGAAGTGCTGACGATCAATTGCCTGCTTGTAGAAATGTTTGAAATACATGATTGCTACAAAGAGGTTTGAAAACAAAAGCCTTCCAGAAGCAGGATGGAGAAACAGACCTGTTCTGGACATTGATCCAAAGCCAAAAGCTCTCACGGCTGGATGTGAGAATGACCATCCTCCTAGAAACGCTGCTTTAGAGCCATCAGATATTTGAAAGCCTCTTGGCCGGTGGCCTGCGGGTTGTGTTTGGCATCCTTGGCCAGATCCTCTGGCCTCTCCCAGCTGCCCTTGGCCCCAGGCAGGGTTGTCGTTCAGGTGCTGGGGACCCGGGCGCAGCTGCTTTCTCTCCCAGGTATTTTTCAGGCGCGGGCAGCCTGCCACGGAAGGGAGCTGTGTGATCTGGAGAGGCTGAATGCAGCTGGATGAATGAACAGGTTTTAAACCTTTTTCTCGGTGACATGTTAGCATCTTGACTATCCAGACATTTGTAAGGGACTCTAATTACATGAGATACAAACTTACCTTGTCTGGCTGGTATGAAAAAGATGAAGCTTTGAAGACTGGAGTCAAAGTCAGTATTGACTTGTCTTGTTCTCTCTCTCAAGAGCTAGCGGCGCTTTGGCTTCAGCCCTTGACCTAAATGTCCTTCAGAAGTCTTGCAGAAATGGTAAACGGAAAGGGAGATATTGAAACCTGCTATTCTGGATGTTGAAAAACTCGGTAGGAGGGAAAATAATACTGATATAATCTTTAGAAAGCCTTAAAGCGCAGTAAAGAGAATGAATACACACCTTAGCTATTCACCACTGGTATGTTACTTTGAAAAGATGGGAACCAAAAGCCACTCTACATTTGTTAGCTTTATATCCTGTAGTTATTTACTTTGTATTTCCAAAAAATAGTGCTTGAAATAGAAATTATATTGCTAGTACTAACGTTGTATATGCCACGTGGTATGGCCTTGCGCTGGGATTAGGACTGAAGATCACAGATTGATGGAAAGAGACGGCATGTTTGGGGCAAGTCATGCGAGCAGAAGACCCTACACCTACCTCAATAATAGGACAAAGTCAATGCAGTTGTGGCTTGGCGCCCGTGCCATTCCTTTTCCTGTTATCCCAACAGGAAGAACTTCAAGAAACTCAAAATGAGGAAATGCAGACAATAGGCAGCAGGTCTGCCTAAACTTCATGGAAGCTCAAAGAAGCAAAACTCTGAGGCCAAACCATCTCAACATAGGAGCTGGAGGGTATAAAAGACCTGTCCAAAGATAGTCTGTCCTTCTAAATGAAGAACAACCCAGGAATCGTAACGAGGTCTTGCCAGCCTTCATCCTTTCATCCTCTGTGCTGTACCTAAGTGATACTGGCTGGATCACTTGGATATACTTGGGTATGAGCAGCCAGAACCATCTTATTTAAATATTTTGTAAAATAAAATCACCCTTCCCTTCCACAAGATCTCACATAGAGTTTTGTTGCTCTAACTTCTTGCACCCTTTACTTTGCAAATGACCCCCCGATCGATATTGTGATTAAAATAGGTTGAGAAAAAAGGGAGTTTATAAAGGGTGGTGCTGGGGTTGCTATCCTGGGAGGTGTTTGAGGCTACACCTGGATATCTGTTGGTTATGCTCCAGGAATAAATAAAACCATGTTTTGTTGCAGGTGATCTGGAGGAGAGGGAAAGAAGCGCTTGATTAAAAATACTTTTAGCATAGTCTTCAGATCCAAATTTGAGCTGCACTTAAAATGAAGACGATTTGTGGCTGTGCTTGCAATTAGTTTTCATCACTAAATATGAAAATAGCAAATAGTCCTGTGGCTCAAGGAGGAATACCTCTCTAGATGCGAGTCTTTAATCAGAACAAAAATTCAGAGTATTAAAACCACCAGTGCTTTATTGCAGCCCAGGAGTCTGGTTTTTCATTCCAGCAATCTATTTTGCCTGCGTTTTCTATTATAGCCTGGCAGAACACGATCCTTGTTTTTATTTCCCTGCCAGCCCCAAGTGTTTAAACTGGACGAGGTTCTCAACATTGATCTGTTTCAGCTTACCTGATGTGCCTGGCAACTTTTAATCCATCAAATTACAGAAGGGAAAGGATACAGCTTTGTTCAAGGAATGAACCGGGAGCTTGCACAGCATTAGCTACAACGAGAGCTTGAATCTGGATGCTTTTTCTCTATGCCACAGGATGGCTGCCTTCCCTTCCTCAGTCTCATTTTATAATATTGCTCAAGGAACTACAGGTAGAACAGCAGTTAATCTTCAATTTTGCGCAGCAGAATTACTTGGCGGAAGTGTGCGATCACCTTGGTAGGTCTGCCTTTATGCTGCTTGCTGTCTTGATCATCCGTTGGAGATAAAAGCGCAACCGTCATTATCAACACAACACTGATAGCTGTTGCTCAGATAAGTTTTGGTAAATTTGTGCGTTATTGGTGACCTGGCATTGTGTTGTGCAGCGTGATTGAGGTGATGTTCTAATACCTCACTTAAAAAAGGGTTTATACTGTTGGTTGTAAACATGTGGATCAAGCCATCATGAGCTTATGGTTGAACTGCCGTCATCTTAATAAATAAGAGTTCTGTGTGTTTGAAGCAAACTTCATTTAGCAATAGGAATCTATAAGCTTTTATGTACCATAATTTCCTAATTTTCAAATATTTCAAGAAGTTTCAGGCTTGATGTGTTGCTGAAAAATACGCTGCACGTGTAAAGTGTTTTTTCCAAATGCGTCTTGGTTGGAAAATACCCAAAATGGTTGCTTGTCCTTGAGATTTAGAAACATTGGCAACTTTTACTGGATAAACTTCTTTTCTGGAGGTTAGAAGCCAAGTGTTTCTTCTGACCTTGAATCCCACTTGCGTGTGGAAACCCTGAACTCGAAACCAGTCATCGTTTTTAACTCAGGTTGCCTGCGTGAGATGACGTTGAGTGTGTACATCTTCTGGGAGGCTGATACTGCAGGAATACATTTCACCAATTCCCCTGAGTGCTGGGGAAGCTTTGTTTTACAGGGGAAAAAAACTGCACTGAGCCACTGCCTCCCTGCAGCACCAAACTCTGAGCTTCCAGATGCCAGAGCATCCCCTGGCTGCATCCACTGCTTTTGCTTTGTTTTTTGGCTGCTTTAACATGAGCTGGGCAAAAGGGAAAGGGAAAAACAGGGATTTGCTGCTTCTATGGAGAAAGCCACGTGCTATAAGGAAAAAACAGATTCTTGGTGTCATTTGTGACCTCAAGATTTGAGAGAAACCTTTCATGTTGGCCTTTAATTATTGGTTTTGGCTTTGAGGATCGTTCCCTGTGTATTCTGAACAGAATAGACAGTCCTCCCTAATTTCTGTTGCCTTATGTGCTTTCCTTTTTGTGAATGGCAGTGTCTTTAAACGGCCAAATGAGCAAGCAATAAAACAGTTGTGTGAAACAAGCAAGCAGTACATGGAAAAAAAATCATAAATGTATTGACTGCTGCATTGTTAGGATCTTTCTGTAATTCAGTGACTTGGGATGGGGCAAGCAGCGTGTCAAAACGTAATCGTGCTCCAATTTCAGACGGGTCTTTAGCGATCCTTTAGGGCTGAAAGAATAAAGAGGCAAAACTTTAAAATCAACACCTGCGGCTTGGAGTCTGCCGATCTGACTGTGCAAAAGGATATTTTTTGCACCCTTAGCAAGCAAACAGCGTGTGGCAGAGTTTAGAAATGAGGCATCCTGAAGCTGGAAGGTCGTTGCAGTTGCAGCTCCAAGACAGTAACCCGTGGGGAAGGAGTGTGTGTTTGCAAGAGGAGTATCTTTATTTAGTCCCGCTCCTGCCATTTCTGCTAGCTACAGCCAAATCTCTTTCCGGTTGCTGTGGCAGCAAAAGAGCTTGACCTGTTTCCATTTCCAGACTTGCCTTTGAAGCGTGAGGTTAGCAGTTTCAGTTCCCTCATCTTCTTTGCTCCCAAAGGATCTAGGAATCATTTTTTCTGCTGCAGGTTGCTTTGGCTACTGCTCAGTCCCATGCCTGGTCCTGGGGAGGGATGATATGGGGGACATTCTTCTTTTCCTTTCTGCTTGCAGGTTTCGGAGCAGACGGTGGGACAGCCCAGACCCTTGGGATCTTCCTTCCAAGGCCAGTTGGGAAAGGGAGGCAGCGGTTGTGGATTTGCCACCTCAGGAGAACAGCACTGCCTTGGTTTGCTGGGAATTGATAACGAGGCATGGTAGTGATTAGGGAAAATTCCCTTAGAAAAATTAAATCCCGCAGAACCTGATGGCATAGGCAGACCTCAGCCTCTGCCGAGAGCTTCTTGTTGATTAATAGATTTATTTGGGTTTTATTCTGGCAGCAAGGTCATGATAAGAAAAAGCATAGTTTCAGGTAGGGTCTCTAAACTTCATATTCAACTCTTTCATTGTTTATTTTTAAGAAATGAATTCAGCTAGTTAGAACCTTTTTTCCCCTTTTGTTTAAAAAAAAAAGGCCAGCTGGTTAGCTTACTAACTCAAATAGGAGGTACTCCCCTCTTGTTTAACCTAGCCAGTGAGATGATGCCAGCATTTTTTTTTCCCTGCAGTCATGAAAGGCAAGGATAATGGAATGGAAAGAAAACGCCTTTGTTCTTCAAAACTTGTTTTTGTGCTGCTCTGTTTGAAGCACCTCTCGCCTTACGTTTGTGCTGCGTGTGACTCAGTGCAACCACTTGGTACTTCCCAGTTTAATTTTCTTCTTCTATAACTTTATTATAGAGGTATTGAAAAGCGGTCAATAAAACCAGTAGACTTGAGTGTAGCTGTTGACACATGCTGTGGTTCTGGGCATGCTGCTAGCATTTCATCTCCCCTATAACTTCCAAGTAATCTGCTGATGCCAAGGGATTTTTGTGTTGGTTTTGGTTTTTTTTTCTTTTCCAGGCCTTCCGTAGATTTCTGTAGCTGTCAAGGCACCAGAGTAGGAATTTAATAAACTTTCATGCTTGTGTTAGTCAGAATAGGAACGACATTTATGGACAAGCAGGTGCAATTCAGCTTTGTCCTCCCTGTAAGAGGGACATTTTGAGTGGGAGTCTTGTTGGATGGCATTCAGGACCATTACACTTTCCTCCTCTAAAATGAAGGGGTTCTTTACATTTTCTTAATTAACTTCTCTGCCCTCTCCTCCTTCTCATCCCAGAGCTATTCAAAGTTTTGGAGAGGTAGGAAACAAATGTCTCGTGCATCAGTTGCTGTGCTGTGTCACGTCAGGAAACTCGGGAATAGATACTTGTGCCGCCTTGTTGCTTCCTCTCCTTCTGTTCTAATAATACCTCTTGCAGGAGAGGTATTCCATTAGGAATCCATGCTAATAAAGTCAATCTGGGCCATCCAAGCAGCTCCCTCTGAATCACTTGAAAAGGTGAATTTAACAGGGTGTTACCAGGTCAGTGCATAACAACAGCCAGCAAGCAAGTTTCTATCAGATAGCTTAGTCCTAAATTAGGGGTTGCCTTAATTATGTCCCGGTCACGATGTTTTGATTTAATTCTGATTGTGGAGCTTCTTATTCTCTGAAAGTTTTGTTCTCATTTCTGCCCTCAGGACCAAGGAAAAGGAGTGAATGCATCTTCCCATCCTTCCTGCTTCACTTTGGAGTCTTAAACCAGGAAAGCAACTGCTTTCCAAATTATACCCGTCCACTTTAAAGCTGTTTTCCGTAACTAGCTTTATGACCTCTTTCCCACAGACCTGTCTTGACTCGGTATGTCGTGCTGCCACTTTTCCATGGCCAACATCAAAGAATACATAGCGGTGCCCAGTGACTCGCAGCTTTCCACAGTGATGGAGCCTTGCTGTGTTTGGCTTAGTGTTGGGCACTTCTTTAACCTGTGGCAGGTTCAGCTCTTGGGGAGATGAGCTTTGCTAACTAGAGGAGGAAGTTAGCAAACCGTGGGGTGTTTCCACCTTCCTGCACCGTCTAAAGTTTGCACTTGTGTAATAGGCTCGTTACACATTGCTAACGCTGGAGCAGAAACAGATCCAAAACTTGCATGAAGAATTTCGGTAGGAAATGTGAATCATCTGATAAAATATAATTAAATGGAAATACAGTTCTTTATTGGAGGTGCAAAGTCATAGCATTTGTCTGTTGAAGAAAGTAAGCTGAATTAACTCTTCAGTAGATTCAGCTTTTACAGGTCCCTTCTTTAAAAAGACAGAATTAGAGGGATCTTCTAAGACTTCTAAAGTGAATTAAGGTCACTTTGATTCTGAATAGAGGAGTTTGGTGACAATTTAACTCAGTTTAACATTGTACTATTCGGTTCATTGATACATCTGTGCTTGCATAGGTGACTCAGAAGATGTGTTGGATAATTTTTTTTCCCACTTTATGGGGGAGATATGTCGTCTTCTCTGGGCCTCTGCGAGCGGGACGATGTAGTCCATTGAGACGAAGGAGTTAGTGACGAGTGAACCTTAAAAACAGCAGGCTGGAAATGCAAAGCCTTTGGAGAGAAGTCAGCTCTTACATGTGGAGCACAGAGTTGAGCAAACGTAGCTGGGGTCTGCTTGAATAGAGCAGAAAATCTGTTATTCTCGAGCAGAGTGAGATGAAATTGGTTGTGTTTGTAGCTACAGGGGTTGGCCCTGAGCTTTTGGAAACCTTGCTCTGGTTGGCCCTCCTTTCCCTGGGGGTTACCGCTGCATAACAGGCACAGTGTGAGGAAGCATTTTGGCCACTCTCATCTGCAGTTTGGTGTTCAACTTAACGCTGAGGACAGTGGATTTCCCCTGGGCAGCTGAGTTGTGAATGCATGACCAGGGACAGGCATCTCCTGCTAGCTCTGCCGTGAGGATCCCTAACTTCTGACAAAGTTACTGAGTGAGTGTTTAATTGAAAAATTTGCTCCTGTAGTGTTCAAAGCCCATTGAGTTGTTGGCGAGAGTAGTGGGAACAGTCAGGGAACTAGTGGCAGACGTGGTTTGCAGCAGGAACGTCTGCATGGGAAGGGTGGTTCTTTCAGACCATCTTGGTTGGGTACTTGCAAGTATCCATTTGACACCAGCGCCGCCTCTGATACCCTTTCCATGTCTTGAAAATATCTTGAAAAAATTTGTCTTTTAAAGATAGGAGATGGCTTAATGGTAAATGGGAAGAGTTGAAACCAGACGGGCTATGAATGGGCTTAATGTACCTATCTTGCTATCTCAAGGACCTGCATGCATCAAACATAGAATCATAGAATCACTTTGGTTGGAAAAGACCTTTAAGATCATCTAGTCCAACCTTTAACCTAACCCTGCCATCCCATCACTAAACCATGTCCCTAAGCACCTCATCTATCCTTCTTTTAAATACCTCCATGGATGAGGAGTCTACCACCTCCCTGGGCAGCCCGTTCCAGAGCTTGACTGTTCTGGGGCTTTGATCCAAGCCAGGTGAATGACAGAGAAGGCCTCCTTGGTTTTGTTTTTTAATTTATTTTCTTTGAATTACGCCCCTTACTCTTTAGTCTGTTTGCTTTATATAAAACTCAGCCTCCTTCTCCCCACTTCCCTCTGGAAAATTCTTACGGCAAGCATTATAACTAGAGGGAAATAGGATCTATAGTAAATGTAATATTTGAACTCCTAATTCCCTAACACCTTTTAAATTCAATGGGTGATTGACTAAATCTTCACTCCCCTGCAAAGTGTGTGCATCGGTGCTCCCAGTCTTCCCTGGAATTAAGCTCCCATTTCAGTTCTTTCACATCTTCTTTTGGAGACTTCCAGGGCAAACACAGAAGAAGAAACAAGCAGGAATGAGCTCCCTTTGGCCAAGTGCAGACACATGAGCCCTTTGCCAGGGTTTCTTCTATAGGCTGCAGAGAGGCATGGGCACTTCTCAAGCACAGTTTTGTTTGCAGATATCCATGATCAGATGAGCTGCTGTCTCGAAGCGCCTCTGATTATAAGAGTCTGAACAATTACCTTGATTGTAAATACCTTTATTGTCAATGTGCTCACTTCAGAAAAGTGATTCCATCTCTTTGGATAGTTTTAGAGTTTAAAATGAAAAGCCAAAAAGGGTTGGATGTTTCTCTTCCCCTTTGTGAATCACCTCTAAAGCACGTAATATTTGTTTAACAGTTTAGTCCAGCACTGAGGTTGGTAACTTCCTGGCTGCCACTATTAGTACCTGTAACAGCCACCCTTCCTATGTGCGAATGTCCACGCCACGCCGGGTGCCCAGTGGCATTGTGCTGTCTCAGTAGCCAGGCCAAAGGCTGCAGATTTTTCCATTAATTCCTTAATTTTCTTCCCCTCTTTTTCAGCCGGTGCTTATTAGTTTTCTAAGCGGGGATTGCTGCAAGATGCAATTATTGCTGGAAACAACCCAAATCTGTCAAAGCTTAGCCACAAGGAGTTTGTCTGAACCCTGTGGAGCAGGTTAATTTTGGACAAGAGTTGGAGCTTAAAGCAGCAGCAAATGGAGAACGTGATTAAGCACAGCTGCTTGTGCTGAGTTAAAATTCATTATTCAGACTGGACAAATAATTTATTTCACCTTTCCTGTAGGAAAGATGCTTGATGCCTCATTTGTTATTGCTCCGTGTGTCTGATTCACTGCTGATAATTGTAACAGGCTCTAAGAAGAAAACATGATGAGTCCTAATTAGATGCTTCACTGGGTCCTGCTCCATCCTAAAAATCTCTAAAAGAGTTTTGAGAGCAGGTGAGTGATGAAGATCACTGATTTGTTTGGGTGAGGGGTCTTTGGGGATCTTCTTTTGATGTTTTTTTTGGTTTGCTCTTTATTGTCAACTGAACCAAAGCAGGTCTGTCTTGACCTGCAACAAGCAGAGGATATGCTTGAGGGAGTGATGGTTACACGTTGAAATTGTACATTTATAGGGGACTGTTATGGATCCTCCTTCTCAAGATGTACCTTAGAGCTACTCTCACCAAAACACTGTTGTATGGCACAGAAAAAATTATTTTTAAACCTTCCTGGTTTAGTCGGCTTGAGATGTTCTATATGTGTCTCGCAACCAGCTCCTTTGTTTAGGGACCTGATCATTCTCTATTCCTTTCATCTTTCTCATCCGTTATGTGGTCCTGTATCTCATTGAAGAAAAACATCCACCTCTGGCACCGTGCTTGGCTCTTGCCGTGCATCCAATTCGATCAAGCTCCGAACTACTTTTTGATCACTTGTCAGCTGAGACTTCAGTCACTGTTGTCCAACAAGAATATTGCTGTGTAGATTTTCTTGGACTGAATCGGTCATTGTGGCTATTCCGACAAAACTTGAATTGTCCTCCCTGCTTTTATTTCCATTGGCTTTTAGGGAAGAGGGTGGGTAGGCAGAGGCTTTCCTTTTGGGAAGGGCTGCCTCTGCCAGTTGTCAAGCTCAGCCTGTAGGATCTCAGCTGTGCTCCCTCCCCATGCAAATGCCTTTATCTATGAGCAGATTTTTACTTGCTGTATCAAACCTGTGTTGCTTAATGTTTAGGAAACCCAGGGGTGTCCAAGGAGAAAGAGCCTTCTTGAGATACAAGGTGCCAGGAGCAAAAGAGAAGAAACGGAGAGAAGGTTTGTGTAGGAGGGAGAGAAAATCATTACTCCTCTTCTTTGTTCCCAACGGGCAGCTTCAAATATAAACATTTTGGAACTGTTTCCGAAGTGAAATCTGCCATACAGAATGACAGAAGGGGGAATCTGTAAGATATCTCAGAAATAGCTTTTATGGCAGGATTACCACATGGAAGGATTGTCATGCATCAACCTGCAGGCAGGTCTCCTTAGGCAGGTGTGGTCCAGGGACTAGAGTGGACGTGAATGAGATGGTGATGCACAGAGGCTCTCCCCATTCCCACTTGGAGTGGTGGATCTATCATGGCAGAACCGTTTCCTCCTGGCTGCAGACATGCTTCCCTATGGCTAAACACCTGCCGCTCTTGTTGGAGGATCACTGCTGCAGGTGTAGTCCTGACCCTTGGACACAAGCTCGGCTCCTCTGGTGACATTTCACTTAAGCTGGCTTACTTTCTCATTTTGCTGCAGGCCATAGATCTCCACCCGCAAGAAGTGGCCATCGTTGCGTGGCAGATAACGCCAACTTGTATGTGTTTGGAGGCTACAATCCTGACTATGATGAGTCTGGTGGGCCAGAGAATGAAGACTACCCACTCTTCAGGGAACTCTGGCGGTACAACTTTGCTACAGACACCTGGCATCAAATGGGCACTGAAGGCTACATGCCCAGGGAGCTAGCCTCCATGTCACGTACGTGTGGAAATTCAATTCCTATGTGCCTACTCCTGAAGCTATTTTAATCAGTGTCCCTGATGGAATGCAAAACCAGGCAAGAACTGGGAAATCTGGATCCTGTTTCCAACTCTTCTGCAAACAGGACTTGAGTTTGGGTTGGTTTTGTGATTTTTCTTTCCCCTTTTGCTCAGGTTGAGGCAGAGGGAAAGAAAAAATTTCAAATGCAAGAGGTAGACTTCAGGTATTTAGCTTGATAGTTGCAAGGCACGTGCACTTTCAGCAGCTAGGTGCTCAGTGCAGACATCTCAAAGCATCCAAAAATAGATCTCTTTGTTCACTAGCCATTTTTAAAAGTAGGCCTTTGGTTACCATGGTTTTAGCTTGCATTCTTTCTCTTTTAGAGCATTTCAAAGCCATAAATGCGTAGTGTGAATGATACGGTTTTTGAACAGTGTTGAACACTGGCTGCCTACTGTCTCCAGAGCAGAGAGTCGTTCTGTTTTACTGCATCTGACAGCAACAAGTATCTCTGTTCTGTCTCTCCTAGTTGTATTGCATGGCAACAACCTGCTTGTGTTCGGGGGCACCGGGATCCCCTTTGGGGAGAGCAACGGCAACGACGTCCATGTCTGCAACGTCAAGTACAAAAGATGGGCTCTGCTCAGCTGCCGAGGAAAGAAACCCAAACGCATCTATGGTCAGGTACGAAGGACAGCCCTTGTTCAGGCACTTCAAGTGTGCCTGTGTACCCTGTGCTCTGTGTCACAGAAAGGGGGCCAGAGCATGGAGATCTCTTCTCTGCTACTAACTGGAGTTGTTCTCTGTGTACATAAGTGTAAAGGAAGGCAGGTATCATTCATAAAGAAATAGAGGGATCTTGGTTCTTTAAGTTTTCAAAGGAAAGTAATAGTTTTCTTGTAGTTAGAAAACCCAGAATTTGTTAACTAAATTCCAGATGGAGTTGAATGAAAAAGCATGTCTGATATAAGGAGTGTTTGGTAGTTTCTGGAGTTGCTCTGTTGCCTTCTCAAAGCCTTTAAAACCTAAAACTATAAAAATAAACAGTGGTTAGCAGGTCTTATTTGTATTAGAATAACAACTTGTAAGACTTTCCATAAAGTCATGGATGAATGTGGTATACAAAAAAATAGATTCACTCTCATAGGAGGACTGCCACCTTTTGCAGTGCTTTCCAATAATACTGCCAACATACTTGCGGTGCAGACATTTATAACCCAACTAATTTCTCATTTAGACGTGCACCAGACATTTGGGCGAAGGAAAGTAGTCTTGCCCTTGCCCTGTTCAGCTCGAGCTAGCCCTTGGCAAACAGGCAGTTGCGAGCAGAAGGAGCTTCCATTTCTGCTTCCACCTTGCACTGCATTGGGGAATGGTGCCTGCACCACCTTCGCAGTTTCACTAGGCTGATAATCCATCTGCTTTTGAACTGTACAGGCTGTCTCCGTTGTTCGGTCTGACTTACCCACTGCATTTGGGGCTTTCTCTGTTACGCTTAATGCCACTGGCTATCTGATAGCTGGTTTATAAGATTCTCTGTAACAGTATCTGTATGAGGTCAGGGTTAACTGTGCTTTGGTTTTAGCTCCCGGGAGCCCCTGCTGCACAGATCTGTCTTGTCTGATGCCTGAAACTCAGCAGCTCCACTTCTAGGTCCTCATCTTGTGACCATGGAGTTACTTTCCATTCCTACAGATAGACCCTGCCCCCATCTTTTCTGTATCATCCTTGTTTGCCCGTCATATTCCTCCGGAACATGTCATTTTGTAAGTTGTAGGTAGAATTTTATAAGTTGTGTCTTGCTTTGGGAGGGTGGGGATTCTCTCTGTTTCAGACACTGATATCACGTGTCCTTTCTAACTGGTTTCTCTCTGTTACCTTCCAGGCCATGGCTATCATCAATGGTTGTCTCTATGTGTTTGGAGGAACAACAGGTTACGTTTACAGTACTGACCTACATAAGCTAGACCTCAACACTAGAGAGTGGATCCAGCTGAAACCAAACAATATGTCCTGTGACATGCCAGAGGAGAGGTGAGAAGCTGGACAGTCTCAGAGAGCTTTTACACAGGGGAGTCACCTCCTTTATGGACAGGCTTCTGGACACTCTTAGAACAGTGTCTTTGGCTGTGTGAACCTTACACAACTGGCGCTCCAGTAGTCTGGCACGCAGGGGGATGTGGGAATGGGGTGTGATGCCTTTGCCAGGACACTGATCTGGACTGTGTGGTGCCAGAACAGCACTGGGGACTTGGGGCAGCTGGTGAGTGCTGAGGAGGGGAAGAGGCACCAGCTGATCCCTGTCTGTTGTCCTATTCTGTACCAAGGCGTGGAGGAAGGAGGGCTGGGAGATCAATCAGTGACCATCTCGGTGAGAGAAGGGGCTGGAATATTGATGGTCATCATGGTGCTCCATAAATCATTGTACTTAACTTCAGTGGTGCTCTGCTCTCAGAAAATGCCTTGCAAGCTTCTGGGGTGCTGCTTAGATTGCTCATGAAAGCTTCCACATCTTCTGAATGCTCCCAGCCTGAGGGACTGATACAGCATAACCAGGCTTGGGGTGTCTGCTTAAACCACTCAGATTTCATAGTGTTTTCCAGGAGGCTGCTGTCATTGTTCACTCGCACTAATTGCTTGTGCTGCTAAATGTCCTTCTTTGCACCTTCAGGTACAGACATGAAATCGCACATGATGGTCAACGGATATATATCTTGGGAGGTGGAACTTCCTGGACAGCTTATTCCTTAGATAAGGTAAGGCAGTCAGAAACCTGGGTAGGAGAGTTTCTACAGTGAAGTATAACCAGCATGGTCTCTTTGCCTGGCTTTGCCTGGAGAGCTCGGTAAAAAAAGTAGATAACTACGAGCAGATTGTTCTCCTGTTTCTCTAAAACCTGGTGTTGCCACAAACACGTCCTGTTGACTTACAGATGATGAATCTGTGGTACCCAGTGACCATAGCGATCTGCAAAACAGCTTCATTTCTGTAGACCTGTTACCAAAGATTCTCATTTGAAAACACTTAGGACATCTTTCTAAATGTTGTATTTGTGCCAAACCAGGGAAGTGCCAAAGGAAGGAATTCCTTGATGTTAAATTCAGATATTGATACGATGACACTTTTCTTGTCTTCTACCTTAATCGTATGCTTTACTTGTCTTTCTTGTGGTAAACATTTTTCTCCAATACAGTTTGAGGAGGGAAGAGTGAATTCATCTTGAACGCTGAAATGAGAAATGAGGAGACTTTAAATAGTGCTCCACTTCTGGAAAAGTTGAACTGCAGCAGTTAACATGACTTTTTTCTCTCTCCATTCTCTGCATTTCTTTTCTCCTTACATGCAGTATGAGATAGGTATTTCTAAATACTTTTGAGAACAGGAGGGTGTGGGTTTTAATTGGTCCATTTTTTTTTAAAAGCCATATTCTTTTTCTTCAGCTGTGGGGCTTAAATAGCAAAGCCTGAGATGAAAGCTTTAGTAAACTGGTATGCTTTGAAGGTGATTTTATACCTGCTTAGTCACTGGCTGTGATTAGCTATTTTTGTTTTTACACTTAAAGAAAAAGAGGTGTTATTTATAGTGGCTCCCTGGGTCAGAGCCTGTCACAGCATCATCGTAGTGCTGGGAGAGGCAGGGGGAACTAATGGCTCCTCTTTGCCCCTTCAGATCCACGCGTACAACCTTGAAACCAACACCTGGGAGGAAATTGCCACTAAACCTCATGAAAAAGTTGGTGAGTATGGAATTTCATGTATTTTTCCCCTGTAAACCAGAGAGTGGCCAAGGTGCTCGAAGATGCTCTTTGCTGGCTGAAAGCCTTTTTCCTAACCGTGTACAGTATGTGACTTAATGCTGGCTTCAGGACCCTGCTTGTGTATAGCTTTAGCAGTGAGGACTAACCCATCTGAAGCATATTTAGCAGTCTGGCTTCTCTCCCTCCCTGGGTGGGAAAGATGATAGTGGCTGGCTCTCCTCCCAGAAGAAGATACACCATCATCTCTGCTCCCTTTGAGGGACCACGTGCTGGCCTGGTCAGCAGCGGGGGTTTCCCTGAAACCTTGTAGGCCCTTGGCTGCTGCTTTTCACCAAGCCAGAGGTGAGAGCTGGAGTCTGTGGGGAATGAGATTCTGGCACATTTCTTCCTTCCCTGGAGAGCAAGCAGGAGTCAAACCTGAAACAGCCGGTTGCTAAATTAGAGATGTTATACCTGCGATTGTAGGAAAGCAGAAACCCCTTATAAATGAAACAAGTGACTCCTATACATGATTATATGTTGAGATATAATTACCACTTGCCCAAGCACTTTAAAGCAACTATAGTTAATACTCTTTTTTTTTTTTTTTTACTCTCCTCAGGCTTCCCAGCAGCCAGAAGATGCCATAGCTGCGTTCAGATAAAAAATGGTAAGATCTGCCTCTTGAAAATTGGCGTATCTTACACAACCTAGCAGTGACGAGCCCATCCTTCCATCCTGAGAGATGCTGGCCTCCAACACATGTTTGAGAGAACTGCAGGGCACACGTGTCTCTTCTGGAAGAGGATTTCTTTTCTTGTTAACAGGCTTTAAGCTGCCCAGTTGGCACCATTCTTCATATGAGGGATCTCGATGCTGTAGGCATATTTACTTCTGCACTGCACTACTGTTGCTGTCTGGAATTCTGCAGTATTTTAGGCAACATGTAAATCTCCTTTGGATGTGTGGCCACTTCAGTGTAAGATATGTATTTTAGCCACGAGTGTCCATGATACTTTGCAACTTATTGGTTGCAAGCTCACTAACAGGTATAAATGATGCTCCTGCTACAGCTCGGTTACTGACCTGTTAGCTTTACAGGCTGCTGTGAAAAGCAAAGTGGGGCCAAGTGCCGGAAGCCGCGTTCTTTAGAGACAAGATTGTTTGGGGATTTCTTAGGTAGTGGGTCCTCTTCATGGTGTTGTAAATCCAAGATGCTCATCTGGAGTGGATTATGAGGCAGTTGCAGAGTTAGCACCTGAGTCTTCCCATTCTCTAGTAAAGTGAGGGCCATTTTCGTAGAATCGTAGAATGGTTTGAGTTGGAAGGGACCTTAAAGATCGTCTAGTTCCAACGCCCCTGCCATGGGCAGGGACACCTTCCACTAGACCAGGTTGCTCAAAGTCCCATCCAGCCTGACCTTAAACACTTCCAATGATGGGGCATCCACAGCTTCTCTGGGCAGCCTGTTCTAGCATCTCACCACCCTCATAGTGAAGAATTTCTTCCTTATATCTAATCTAAATCTACCTTCTTTCAGTTTAAAGCCATTACCCCTTGTCCTATCACTACACACCCTTGTAAAAAGTCCCTCTCCAACTTCCTTGTAGTATGTATTGAAGTTCATATTGAAGTTCCAGCATGTCTGGCACAGCAGCACTCAGCGGCGGTGTGACTTCATTCAGGCCACGATAGTCTACTGTTAGTCTCCACTCTCCATTGGACTTTTGCACCAGCCATATGGGACTGTTAAAGGGTGAGTGAGTCTTGCTGTTCACTCCTTGGCTCTCCAGTTGTCATGGTTTAACCCCAGCCAGCAACTAAGCACCGCACAGCTGCTCGCTCACTCCCCCCACAATGGGATGGGGGAGAGAATCAGAAGAGTAAAAGTGAAAAAACTCGTGGATTGAGGTAAAGACAGTTCAGTAGGGAAAGCAAAAGCTGCATGCATGCAAGCAAAGTGAAGCAATGAATTAATTTGCTACTTCCCATGGGTAGGTGGGTGCTCAGCCATCCCCAGGACAGCAGGGCTCCATCACGCATAACAGTGGCTTGGGAAGACAAACACCGTCGCTCTGAATGTCCCCCCCTTCCTTCTTCTTTCCCCAGCTTTATATACTGAGCATGACATCATATGGTCTGGAATATCCCTTTGGCCAGTTTGGGTCAGTTGTCCCAGCTGTGCCCCCTCCTAGCTTCTTGTGCACCCGGCAGAGCTGAGAAATCCTTGACTCATGTAAGCGCTACTTAGCAACAACTAAACCATCAATGAGTTATCAACATTCTTCTGATACTAAATCCAAAACATAGCACTATGCCAGCTACTAGGAAGAAAATTAACTCTATCCCAGCTGAAACCAGGACACCAGTCAATGAATCACCTTATGGATGGGAATCAGGGAGTCTTGGTTGGTGCGATACTGC
>BOSO01010704.1:4628-22045 GCA_018403395.1 Gorsachius goisagi | reverse complement strand
TCTTCTGCCTCCAAGGCAGCTATACCAAAAGCCCACCAGAACCCTTTTGCATCCTTGAAATGCCCTCTCCTGAGTTGCCAAGGATGCATGGAGCCTCTGGGCCAGTCGCAACAGGGTGCTTTTGTCACTTATTCCCAGTCAGGCTCACTTCGGCCCCCAATACAGCTTGCTGTTGGGATCTCCCTATCACTCCAGAAACCCAGATGGGTTCTGCCCCTGTGTAGCTTGATGACATTAGGGTATGCTGTGCACCAGTGTCCACTAGAACCTGATACTTCTGTAGGTCTGATGTGCCAGGCCATCAAATCCACACAGTCCAGTAAAGCTGGTTATCCCTTTTCCTCCACCTGGCTGGAGGCAGGGACCCTCTAGTTCTGGTCACAGATGCTCATGTTTTGTATACATGAGTCAGAAGTTCCTTCATTACAGTCAGAAATAAGATCAGCCCTTCTTTGCTGTCTGCAGCAACTTCAGTCTGCTCCAGCTCTGGAAATTGGAGCAGCAAGTTTCCTGGAAGAGCCCCCTTTTGTGATTGGTTTTTCTTTGCACCCCGCATACCTGTGCCTCTAGGGGTCAAGGTAGGTTTTCCATCCCATTTCCTCATGTCCTCTCCATGGTCACGCACGTAAAACCATAGGGTGCCTTGTGGTGTGTACCCTCAATGTCCTTTTTCTTGAGCAGAGGGACACTTACTCCTAATGGCTGAGATAGATACTGGTCCATACAGGTGGGGAGTAGAACATACCCTTTTGGAGTTGTTCAGCATTCCAGGACAGTTTCTCCACAGCAGAAATGAGGGAGAAAGAGATACTTTTTTCATATTCCTGGAGTTGGAAGCCACTTCGTCCACTGTCGGTCCCTCTTCACCTTTCCAGTTCAGTATTACCAATGAGTTGGCATACAATGCTGGTGCACTCTGTAACAACTTATAATACTTCTGTTAATAACAACTTCTGTTATCAACATTCTTTTAGTACTAAATCTAAAACACAGCACTATGCCAGCTACTAGGAAGAAAATGAACTCTGTCCCAGCCAAAACCAGGACAGCCCCCTCCAGATACTGGAAGGCTGCTTGGAGCCTTTTCTTCTCCAGGCTGAGCAACCTCAACTCTCTCAACCTTTCCTCATAGGAGAGGTGCTCCAGCCCTCAGATTATCTTTGTGGCCTTCTCTGGACCCGCTCCAACAGGTTTTATGTGTTAGGAGCTGCACGGAGCTTAGTAGAGTCTTTTGGTCTTCACTTTTATCCTCCAAGTGTTCTTGCTGTAAATCACTTGCGCGGCACTGTTTGAGGCACAGTTTAGAGAGGGCTCTGCATGCGCAATCCGTGGTCGATTACCCACAATTTTGAATGGTAGCGTGTTCCTTCAACTAGATTTGGGCCTCTTCCATAGCCTCATTGTCCTCCAAGAATGCATTCCCCCAAACTTGATAAAAACCAAATTGCTTCTAATGGACTGAAGAAGCAGTTACAATATTGATCTTTCTTTTCAAAACCCTTCAGATCAATTACTGAGTGATGCATGTTAAAGGGTGGAGTGATATGCCAGATTATATTCCTTAGGAGTGCTAATTGTGCCAGTAAAAGTAAGGCAGGAGCTGGGAGATGCTTTCAGTCATCTTCGTCAGCAGTATTTTGCTGCAGTGCGAGCCTCTGAGTTGAGAACTTGGGCAAAGCCAGGGAGCAAGGACCTGCGTCTGGCCCACAGCAAGACTAGGAGCCGGGGCTGAGGCTGTTCCCTGTGGGTGTAAAACCACTAGAATCTGATCAAACCCAGGTGCCTGTGAACTCAGGTTAGCTAGGGCTTAATACAGCTTCTGAAAGTGGGCCTGCACGCCTGCTGTTCAATGCCATTTAGCCCTGAATCTGCCATGGTGGGGTTGGGATCATGGGCAGGCTAGGAAGTAGACATGAGCCAGCAATGTGTGCTCGCAGCCCGACAAGCCAGTTGTATCCTAGGCTGCATCCAAAACAGCATGGCCAGCAGGAGGGAGGGGATTCTTCCCCACTGCTCTGCTCCGGTGAAACCCCCCTGGAGTACTGCGTCCAGCTCTGGGGTCCTCAGCACAGGACAGACATGGACCTGTTGGAGAAGGGGTAACAGTTTTAAACTGAAAGAGGGTAGTTTTAGATTGGACATATGAAGAAATATTTTACAATGAGAGTGGTGAGACACTGGAACAGGTTTCCCAGAGCAACTGTGGATGCCCCATCACTGGAATTGTTCAAGGTCAGGTTGGACAGGGCTTTGAGCAAGCTATCTAGTGAAAGATGTCCCTGCCCATGGCAGGGGGGGTGGACTAAGATGGTCTTGAAAGGCTCCTTCCAACCCAAACCATTCTGTGATTCTGTAAGTGGCCCTTGTGGGTATGAACAGTGTGCTGGGACTGATTTGGGAGGTACTGAGAGCTTGTGTTGAGGTAAAATAATTGTTGATCCTAAAACTGTTTTGGAAAGGTGATCGCTGACTTCAGTCACCGCACGTTCTGCAGCTGAAGGATGGCTGAGCCTGTTAAGCACCGTGGGTTTCCCCTTCTACAGATGTGTTCGTTTGTGGAGGCTATAATGGAGAAGTGATTTTCGGAGATGTTTGGAAGCTGAATCTGCAAACTTTCCAGTGGGTCAAGCTCCCAGCTGCCATGCCGGAACCAGTGTATTTTCACTGTGCTGCTGTCACACCAGTAAGCGACTCATTTCTTTCCTATGTAGCTGAAGTTCAAGCCGTTCGTCCAAGCACTCTGACATTTGTGGGGGCTGCAAATAGAGCTGAACCAATGCTACCAAGGAGGTGATCTCCACCTTATCCAGCATCTTTAGGGAGCTGAGGGCTGGTGTGAGGCTCCTTGTATTCCTGCTGCTGTTTAGAGAGTGGTAGGACAAAGTATATTCTGCTTTCTAAAAGTAGCAATGCAGAATTTTAGCTTTTAAACTGGATCAACTCCAAGGAGTAATTCTACGTGTGAACTGTTCCTGTTTGCAAAAGGAAAAAAAAAGCACATATACTCCCCCAAGTAAACTGGTTTTAACCTACTGAGAACAGCCCGAGTTGAAAGATTAGCAGGTGAGCAGTCCTCTTTGGAAACCACTGCTAATGGGAAGACCGGTATTGCTAGCGCTTTCTGCCATAACTAGAAGCTTAGAGACCTGTGGTTGATAAGCAGCAGGCAGCAAGAAATGCATTTAGCTGTGGCTTCAGCTGATCATCGCCTTAGGGCAGTGTGTGAGGGTAGAGATAGGGTTCTTTGGTTGTAAGAGCAGTTGGCACCTAGTTTGGAGATTGTTATAAATGCAACTTTCTAGGAAACTGCAGGCTTGATAAAGCTGTTTCCCTTGCAGCTCGGTGACTGCAGGTGGGTCCCTGGACAGCAGGAATGCCCTTTCTTTGCCTGTATATTGAAAAAAAGGCAAAATAGGTCAGCAGCTGAGCTTTTCCCATCTCTCTGCGTTCATGTCATTCCTGGAGCAGGGTTACGGTGAGCCAGCAGAGGGAATGCAGCATGTCTTTGTATGGTGTGGTTTTAGTTTCAAAAAAAACCCCAAACATTCTTTTTAGCTGAAACCTAAGTTCGATTCTATACTAATGTATTAACACTTTGCCCTGCTCCTAAAATTGAATTATTGGGGTGGAATTCACCTAAAATACAGAGCAAAGCACTCTTAAGCTAGAGGATACTTGCTTTAGGATGAGACACACATGCTCTTCAGCAGTGATTCCTCCACTTGGCTACGAGAGGAGCTCGGGGTGACTGGCTCAGCCAGTGACACTTCATTTACCAGCACATAAAAGGTATGTGAGACAAATCTTGCTCTGTGATTAACCAGCTGGGAATCTGGAGAGTCCAATCCTGGTTTTCCTGACTGTGTCACTCCTCAGCACCTTCTGGTGTGCCAGTTTAGCCTGTGCCCTGTGTAACTACCTCTCCCTCTTTTCCCACCTAGGCTGGCTGCATGTACGTTCACGGAGGTGTGGTCAACATCCATGAAAACAAACGGACTGGCTCTCTGTTTAAGATGTGGCTGGTGGTACCCAGCCTGCTGGAACTGGCATGGAAGAAGCTCCTGGAGTATTTCCCTCATCTAGCAACTCTTTCCAGATCTCAGCTTTTGCACCTTGGACTGACGCAGGGACTCGTTGAGCGGCTAAAATGAGAACATCTCATACTTCTGTCTGTCCAAGACATACTACATTCAAGAAGCCCCCTCCCGCCCCCTATTTATGGATACCATGGATGGTCTTGCTAAGAACATGGAGGAACCTGCTCAACGCCTTACTTGGCAAATACATCGATGCCTTTCTAGAAATTTTTACTTTTAAGTTGTTGAAAATCCACTTTTTATTTATGGATCTCTAAATGACACCATTAATCAAAAATACTCTCTGGGACTAATCCATAACATCCACCCATCAAACTGTCATCAGCACATGCTTGCAACTTAATTAGGGAGGGTGGGGAGCTTAGCGAATGTCTGACCCCATGCTTACACATGGTGAGTTCAACTTAGTATTTTCACAAGCTATATCTAATGAAGGACACTCACTGCAGAACAGCTGACCTGTTCTTTTGCTTTAGATGACATCCCCCTAATGCCCAGCTGAGCCTCTCCCTCTATAAAACTAAGAACTCCTGATGCTTGAAGGCTTTGCATGTGTTTCAGGGGCACGTTCCCATTTCTTTGAGCTTCAGAAAATGGCTGGAACATCGCACGGGGCAGTGAGTGAAGCTTTGCCTGTGCAGCTTTTCTGGTGCAGCGTGCAGTGATTTGAAACACCCCATGTTTGTGTTCCTCGCCGTTTCATATTGAAAGGTTTGCTTGGAAGACTAGTTAAAAGTTGCCACTTAATGGACTACTGTGTAGTTTACTGGGTGGGGGGGGGCGCTGAGGGGAGGGAAAAGGTTTTGCTGAAGCTTTTTTTAACCTTTTCTGCTCACATTGTGCTCTGAACAAGCTAACAGCAAAAATTGGCCCTGTAGATTTCAGAGCTGTTGTTTAACCTGCAGTGTGTCGTACCCAGTGCCAACTCAACCCTGGGTATCAGCACCCAACTCTAAGGTACACCTGTAAGATTTTTGTTTTCCTTCCTCCCACACATCAAACCTCAGCCTTTTCCCAGTTAGCTTCATGTTCCTCCAGGGGTGGGAGCATGTTATTGCTGCATGTGATTTTAATGCGGAACCTCGGAAACTCATGGATCGCTCATCCCAGGAAACATAGCACCAAAAACAAAGGGGAGAGGGAACATCCCTCTTGCTGTGAGCAGTGATCATCTCCACACAGGCATGAGAGGAAGGGCTCTGTCTTATCTTGCTGTGCTTCATATCCTGTGAAATTTGCTCTAGAGACCATGTGTAAGTGGCCATCAAATCCTGAGCAGCTCCACGTGGCTGGCATCAGGTTGGTGCAAAATTCTTTTCATCAGAAGACCATTTTTTAAGTGCCTTTTTTTTTTTTTTTTTTTAAAATCAGCTTTTCTTAGTACCTTTCCCTTCCAACATCAGTGGCAAGGGTTAGACTCTGGGATTTTAGTTTCTTTTTAAGAGATTGCATTTATGTTTAAATAAACCATAGCATTGTATTCACGTGGTTAATCTGAACAACTGGCTCATCCAGTCACTGCTACCCCTCTTAGAGAACACCCACCCCACAGCGTTCAACTGGAACATTACCACTTGCCTCAAGGTTAAGCTTCTCCTGTTCTTGGGAATAGATTTTCTTCCCCCTTCTGTAGCTTCAGTTGCTGCCTTTTTTTTTTTTCCCCCCCAAGGCCCAGAAAAATAAAGGTTGGGTGGCAGAGCGGGAACATTCGCTGGTGCTTTGGGCCACAGAAAGGGATGGCAGCTGCCTGCAGCTCTGTTGGATCTGCCCCATCTTCACTGCACCTTTGCAGAACTTGCAGCTCACAGAGCAGGGGACCTTCGCTGTGCTGCATGGCTTTCGTAGACCCCAGCTCTGTGTTTGGGATGGCTTCTAACCAAAAACCTGTGGGGCAGAAAGGCTTTGCTCCTGGCGAACATTATCATCCTCTTTCAACCCCTTCCAAGCCTCCCTGGCTGCTTGCTCCAGCATCCCACTGCTCCGGGCTCAGGGGCTGACCCCTAGACCTTGGTGGCACCCATAGGCGGGGGAAGGGTTACCTGCTCTCCTGCCCCTGGCTTCTGGTGTCCTCTTCTGTAGGACCATGTTGCACCAATGGGCCTTTTCTCCAGCTCCCTCTTCTGGCCTGAACTCAGTGGCTTTCGCCTCTTCTTGCAGAGGCTGAATGTCTGCATTTAATCTTTGCCTTCTGGCCTCCAGTTCTGCTGGGGCCTTTGTACTGGAACAGCCTGGTCATATATGAGCTGGTTCTTCCCTTACCTGCTTTAAAGAGCATCTTCCATCATCACCAAGGCCCTATTAAAGCCATCCACACCTGGATTGCTGGTCAAGCAGATTCTTTAAGCTCTTGTGTCTTCCTTGCTCTGACAGCATGGGGCAGCCAGAAACCTTTCCCCTGATGTGAACACAGGGAAGAAGGTGGTGGGTGTTGATCTGGGGCACATCTGGCCTCAGCCTAGCTCCATACCAACACCTGTAACGCTATCACTTAATGTTAGCTTCAAATCTTGACCTGGACCATGTTCAGTCACCCAGGCAGGACAAAACAGTCCTTGATGTCCCCAGACCACTGAAGGTGCAGACTTGGACCCTGCCTGTGCCCTCCACTAATGGCCTGGACCTGGTTTCACCTCTCCAACACAGCTGTGGTGCGTTCCCAGCACACAAGACTTACAGGAACATGGCCAAGAGCCCTGCAGAATAAAGGCCCAGGGACTTGCTTTTGCTGATAAAACTCCATGGATGGGCATTTCCAAGGGCCTTTCCCCTCCCAGTAACCTGGGGCAGCTGCTGCACAATGGGCACAAGATCTTGGAGGCTGCTCTTCCTAAAAACAATTACTTGTTTTAAGCACTACAACTCCTAGAGAGAGTGCAGAGGAGAGCAAAGATGATAAGGAGACTGGAACATCTCCCCTCTGAGGAAAAGCTGAGGGAGCTGGGTTTGTTCAGCCTGGAGAAGGCTGAGAGGGGACCTCATCACCACCTACAAATATCTCAAGGGTGGAGGTCACGAGGACGGAGCCAGACTCTTCTCAGTCGTGCCCAGCAACAGGACAAGGGGCACAAACTGAAGCAGAAGAGGTTCCAGTTGAACATGAGGAAGAACTTTGCTTTGAGGGTGCTCGAGCCCTGGCCCAGGCTGCCCAGGGGGGCTGTGGAGTCTCCTTCTCTGGAGATACTCAACCCCTACCTGGACGATGTCCTGTGCCCCCTGCTCTGGGTGAGCCTGCTTGAGCAGGAGAGTTGGACTAGATGATCTCCAGAGGTCCCTTCGAATCCTTGCCATTCTGTGGAAGCTCACAGTTCCCTTTTGAGGATTTGCTGGAGTTGCTGCTAGCCTGCTGCATAGGTTTTGGCTGATAAAAGCCTCTTGCTGGCTCACAGTGGCAGAGGCTTCACTCTGGGGTGCAGCTTTAAGGATATATGGCTCCAGGCTTTTCTTGCTCCATCTCCTGCTTGTCTTCACCTCCAGCCCACTGTGATGCTCAAGTACTGGTTCCTCCCTTTTAAGGGCAAGTTAATTCCCTCTGTGCAATTCCATACATGAAAGCAAAAGAACAGCATTACTGCCTCTGCCAAGGCAGGGCCTTGATTCCCAAGGCAGAGGGAAAGGATTCAGGTTCAGCAACTGATGGAGGGAAGAGGAGTTCAAGCACTGGAAGAGGCTGTCCAGGGAAGTGTCTGAGTCCCCATCCCTGGAGGGATTTAAAAGCTGAGCAGATGAGGTGCTTAGGGACAGGGTTTAGTGGTGTGATGGCAGGGTTAGGGGAACGGTTGGGCTTGATGATCTTAAAGGTCTTTTCCAACCGAAATGATTCTATGATCATCTGTAGTGCTGCCCAGGATGGGGACAGGTCACACCAAGACACAGAAAGCCATCTCAGAAGAGGGTTTTCTTAGGACAGCCCTGTTACCTTCACCCAATGACTTACCCTTGCTCCCAGCACCAAGCAGAGCAGCTCGGGGCATCCTTACAGCCACCAGGAGCCACTGCTGAGCTCATCCTGCTGCAGAGCAGGACCCTGGGCAAGAAACCCACAGTGCTGGCCCTACCACACTTTCCCAAACACAAAAGCTGGCTCTGGCTCCAGGAGAAGTCCTAAGCATCCCTCACCTCAGGGTAGATGTTTTCTGTTCAGCCTCAGAGAAGATGTAGGAGAACCTGCTTGATAACATCATCTTCTGGCCTCCCATCCCACACCTTTTCCATCTCTTACTGCCTGCGCTGTTGAGCCCATCTGCTGCCATCAGCCAACTCTGCTTACTTGCCCAGGAATCTTCCCAAATATCTCTATTAACGACAGCAGGATTGTCCATACTGATGCTATACTAGGAAAACAAACAAAAGAAAAGCTTGATAAAGCAGCATCATTGATTGCTAACGAGGAGCTGCCCTCCTTTGGGAAGGAGGGGAGAATCCCAGGATGCTGCCTGCCTGACTCCAGGCTGTTTGAAGTCTGGTCCTCTTCCTCCATTGCTTATGGGACCTCTCAGAGTCCCAACCTTCACATCGCAGGCAGGGAGCAGCGCTCCCCTCCTTTGTTTTTATGTTGAAGTACATCCCCGTGGGGCTGGGGAGGGAGAAGGGGCACAGGAGCCGCAGCGCCTCCATTTATGTATCTGTCAAGTGTTCTGCTTTTGGGGGTCTTTTTTTGGTTTGGTTGGGGTTTTGGAGGGTTTTTTGGGGTTGGTTTTTTCTTTTTAAAGCTCTGATAATAAATCAGTCCAAGCCACCTGCTTTGTCCTCTCACCTCACCCACTGGCATTTCCCTTTGCCAAGGGAGATGAGCCAGTCCCTGGCATGTCACACCTCGTACCCTGCAAACAGCACCAGGAACATCCCTGAACCCTTCTTAGGAGCCTGTTCAAGACCTCTGAGCAAGGACAACCCTGGACAGTCAGACAAGACAAGGCTGGAAGCCAAGAGCTGGAGCTTAGGGAGGGTCATGGAAAAAGCTGGAGCCTACAGCCACCCCACTGCTGGCTCTGTCCCCATGGCACAGTGGTGGAACTCCCTTGCCATCTGCTCTGGTGCTGTGACAGGACATTGAGCGCTGTCCTTCTCCAATCCCAGGGACACCAGCTCCAACTGAGCCATTGCTGGCTTACCCAACACCCACCACATCAAGAGCCAGCCTTGGTGGGCACCAAGTGGCCATCACCCCAAGACCATTGCAAACCTGGGTGGTGGGCCTGGAGAAGCAGCTAAAGGCTCGTTTAAGGAGAAACGAGCTTGGTTTTGATTTGTACAAAACTGCTTTAATGACAAAACAGCTGAAAAATACTTTTTGGTGCATTTCTAGTACCATCAAGAAGCCCTGTGTGATCCCCAGACCCAAGTCCCTTCCAGGCCCAGGATCACTCACTGCCTGGAAGGGCAGGAAGCTCCTCTCAGGCACCTTTTCCCAGTGCAACATGTCCCAAGGGAGGGGTCTATCCTCAAGACCACATGGAGACCCCCTTCAAGACCCTCCACTAAGGACAATTTTCCTCCCAGCCACACATGCGTGGGCTGGAAATACCTCCATGAAGTGCTCTGGCATTGAGGCTCCTTCTTGGTTCAGGAGTGCTTCTCCGGCCACCACCCTTCCCATCACTGAAGCCCTATTGGCACCCCACCAGGGGAGCCAGGCAGCAGCAGGAACTTCAGCAAGTGATGCTTCTGGACTGGAGCCAGCCTGGCTGAGTCCCTGAGACACTGGGTAACACTCCGACGAGCGCTGACCCCAACAAGAGGGTTGGAGAAAGAGTTCAAACCTCAGCAACCACTGGGCGATGGGGCGAAGAAATACACGGCCAGGAGGATGAAGTAGACCATCACCAGCACCGTGCCTAGGGCAGACAGAGCAGGGTGGAGGGGCTTACTCCCCAGAGCAAGGAGGGTTACTTTTAAGACCTTGTGGGGTGGTCTGGACTAGCCCACTGTAGGACTTTCACAGTCCTCTGCAAAATTTCAATCAAAAGGGGTTTAAAACTCCCTCTTAAGGGTGAAAAGGGAATGATCCCCTTTGGAGCTGCTGTAGCATGGCAGCTCTGGCACCTCCAAGATGGTCAACCAAGACCACAGAATTGCTCAAGCCACCACATGCCAAGAGCTGCAGCAAGCAGTTGACCCCAGGGCTGTCTCCAGGAACCCCCCCAGCCCATCAGCACAGGGAAGGTGGGTACACCAAGCCCTACAGCAGCCTTGCAGTTGAGCGGTCACCTTGGAAGTAGTCACATTTGCCATCCATGAAGATGTAGTTCATGAGCACCACGCTGAACATGCTGGCGTAGACGTGGAGGTCACTGAAGACAAGCGTGAAGTTGGTCGGCTGCAAGGCAGAGAGGATTTGGGGTTTATGGCCAACCAGGACAGCCCTGCACCAAGTGTGGTTTGGGGCTTGCATGTCACCCCTTAAACCCGCTCTGCCACATGTCCCCTAGGGCTGGGGACACCATTAACCAAGGTAGGAGGCATCTGACCCCACTTTCCCCTGCACTGAGCAGGGGAGCAGACCCACTGGGGACAGCAACTGTGCCCTTGCCATGTTTCATGGAGTGCTGCCTGTGTCCCCAACCCTGCTGCAGGAGGTCACCCCAGGGACTGTCCTGGTGCTACTCACATAGAAGATGGTGAAGAGTACCAGGATGGGGATCTGGAGCATGCAGACCTGGACAGCGATGCAGTTCCCAATCTCAATGCTAGGGAGGAAGGAGAACTTAAGAGCTGCCAAGCACCATGTCTCCAGCAGCCCTGGGGCTGCTCAGCTTGGGGCAAGAAAAAAAAAAACCCACCTTGGGGAACTAAACCATGCAGCCCAACCTGGTTCTGGCCCCATTTTTTGGGTGGCTTTAAGTCCTCTTGAGGGAAAATTGGCAGGGATCTGACCCACCAGTGGCATTAAGCTGGGCAGCCCATCACTGGCACCAAGGCACAGCTGTGGGACTGGGCACAGGGACCACACTGGAGGAAGATGCCCCAAAACCCATCCTTTGAGCCATCTCACCTCAAGCTCAGGTTGTTCTGCAGGGCAAACTGGATGCCATTGACGATCTCCGGCAGCTCAGGCACCATTGCCAGCACAGTGACACCGATGAAGTACTGTGGGGAAGAGGTGACATCAGCACATGCATATGGCCTGATCCTGACCACATCCAAGCTGTGGGCAACCAAGCTCCTCAGTGCATGGAGCGTCTCAGCATCTTTCCCCCAGCTTTTGGAATTCAACCCCATAGCCAGGGCAGGTTCCCATCCCTGGAGGGCACATCTTGGTCCCCAGGGCCACCCAAACCTGGCTCACCACCATCTCCATGCTCACCTGTGAGATGGTGGAGTTGGTGAGGATGGGGCTGATGTGCTCTGTGGCCAGGTCAGCACAGGCTGACATACAGAGGGTGGAGAGCAGGAGGATGACCAGGGCTCGCCAGCGAGACCAGTGGACCACAGCACTGTGGTGGTGGCCAGGCACTGGGGGAAGAGCAGAGACATGGTGGGACACCCCAGGGCAGCGAGAAGAGCCAGCCCCGCAGCTGGGCCATCCCACGGTTTGGGGACACTCACTGTGACAGTCGCTGATGTGGATGTCGTAGATGTGTGAGTGAGTTTTCAAGGTGAAGAAGAGGCCAATGAGGTAGGCAGCAGGGAGCAGGAGGGACACTGTGTACACCAGGGGTCTGGGGGACACAGGTGACACGTTCAGTGCCATTGGGATCTGGTGTGAAGACCCCACAGGGTTCCCCTGCACCAGTTGGGGATGGAAGAGATGAGGGTGCAGGGTCAGAGCCCTTCAGGGGGGCAGAAAGGGGACCTGGGAAGGATGTAGGGCCCCAACCCAGCCTGGGAGGTGCCACCCTGCTGTGGGGACAACCCTGTCCCCACCCCAGCAGACACTTACTGGACGTGACTGTAGTAGAGGGTGCCATTGTTCTCCATCTGCAGAGAGAGCGAGGCTGTCAATGGGGATGCAGGGACAAGGGGCAGCCCCACCATCACTGCCAAGAGCAGGAGCCAGGTGGGCTCGGAGCATCCCCAGCTCCAGACCCCAGCAGCCAGGGGTCCGTGTCCCTGCTCACCAGGTCAAAGTGACAGTTGTGGCAGAGGTAGTGGCCCAGGGGGTTCTGGGTGATGTTGTGGCACTCGCCGCACACCAGCTTCCCGTACACCTTGGAGAAGAGCGTCGGGGCAAAGACACCTGCGGGGATGGAGGGACCATGGCATGGGTGCCCACACTGGTGGGAACCCCCCCAGACCTTGGGGACACCCCTGTCCCCAACTCACCTCCCACAGAGAGGAAGAGCAGGGCTGAGCTGACACCCGCTGAGCGGCTGTTGAACCGTTGCTCCTGGTGCCGGATGCCCCCAATCACCATACACAGACCCTTGGGGATGGAGAAAGGCCCCCCCAAAAAATCCCCATCAGTGCTTTGCTCACAGCATCCTCCTGGCTCTCTGTGGAGACCAGGCGCTCTCATGCCATGAGTGTGCCACCCCATCTCACCGGGACAAAGAGGACGCAGCCCACCAGCGTCCCCGTCAACGCTGACTTGACGATCTCAGCATAGCAGCGGTTGCCCTCGCGCGAGCCCTTGATGAGGGCCGTGATGTAGAAGGTCAGCTCCGTGATGGAGCCGAACGTGGCGTTCACCACCGCTCCCACCGCAAAGTTGCTCTGGGCTGAGATGCTGGAGGAGAAGGAGGGTGTCAGCGGGACTGGCATGTGTCCCCACATTGCCACCGAGTGTCCCCCCCATCACCGCTCACCTGGCAATGGCCATCCCAATGTAGTAGGAGAGAGGCATGATGGAGAGCAGGGCCAACGTGAACTTGATAGGGGAGCTGGTCAGGCGGTTGTGGCTGTCCACGTAGCCCAGCACCAGTGTCACCAGCACTAGCGGCAGCAGGTCTGGGGTGGCCAGTCAAGGAGATGACAGAGGTAGGGTGGAATTTGGGGCCACCTCCCCACCCTCTTGCCCTCCAGCCCATGAAAGGATACTGACAGCGAAGACGTTGATGCCGTCCACAGCATATTTGTAGTAGTAGGGGTTGACGGCACGGTAGCAGCACAGGATCACCTCCCCCTCCAGCGGCACCTCCGTCTGCAGAGGGACAAGTGGGTGACACTGCTCCGAGCACATCCCCATCCCAAAATCCACCCTGGGACCAGGTGTGGGACCCTCACCCCCACACAGAGGCACCCACCATCTTCAGGCGCCGGATGAGCACCCGCTCCGGGGGCAGCAGCAGGACGCGGGTGGCGGTGCGGGCGCTGAGCTTGGCCACGGGGATGAGGACGATGAAGAGCCACGCAGTGACACACACCAGCCCGTGGGCCAGTGCCAGCACTGGGTAGCCCAGGCTCAGCCACATCACGGTGCTGGCATGCTGCTGCAAATGGGTGGCCATCTTTAGGGTTTGTCCCCATCAAAACACCCACCACAGAGGAGCAGAGGCACCCATGGGTGCTATCCCCATCATGATGGGGGGCTCCCGGGGTGCCCATGCTCAGGAAGGAGATGTCACCGTGTCCGGTATGGGGCTCACCCAGTATCCAGTGTCTGCCCAGCACTGTGGGCGCCAGCGGCATGGCACAGGGCCACCGAGCAGGGCTGAGCTCTCCCCTGCACTGGCCTCACAAGCACCCAGCACCTGGCGGGATTTGGGGACCTGGGAGAGTCAGAGGAGTGTCAGGATGTGGCACAGGACACCCCAATTTATCCCCCAGTGGGGTCCCGATTCAGGGCATGCCGTTACCTCCACTTTCTGGATCACTTTGCCAAAGGGCCAGAGGAAATACCCGGCCAGGTCCCAGCAGAGCCACCCTGTGGGGACACGAGCATCAGCTCTGTTGGGGACACACATGTCCCCTCCAGCTACAGGGCCACTCTACAGAGAAAGGACTCAGGAGGCCCCAGAACCCATTTGTGCCATTTTGGGCTCAGCCAGGAAACCCACAGCTCACCCAGCCCTCTACATGGGGCTCCCAAATTTAGGACTCACCATAAGGAGCCCCCACAATGGTGATGAACATCATGGCAGCCACGAGGACGTAGAGGAGCGAGAGCCACCAGCCAAAGAGCAGAAGGTAGAGGACATTCCCACATGTCACAGTGGACCCTGCAGGAGGGGAGGTACCAGATGGGACCATTGTCACCTGCAGCAGCCCAAATCCCCGGTGCCACCACATGGGGTTGTCCCCAAGGCCACCCACCGCCAGAGCCCCGGATAACATTGAGGTCAGAGTAGAGCTCCTTGACGATCTCTGATCGGTCTTCCCAGGGCCGCGCCGTCACATGGCTCTTCCATTTCTTGAAGCCAAACTGCAGAGATTTTTGGTTTGGTTGTTTTTTTTTTTTAAGGGGGGAAAGAAAAGGAAACCCCATTACAGCCACCCAGGAGCACCCATGGGTGCCCCCACCCAAAACCACAGGCACCCACCTTGTAGTTGTTGGAGAGCTTGTTGGCCTCCACAACATTTTCAGCCGTCAGGGTGGTTTTCACCATGCAGCTCTCGCAGACCTCATCCAAGTGCTGCTGGCAGCAGGATGAGGGGGACACAGCTGCAGGCAAGACAGGGGGTGACAGGACGTGTGGAACCCCGCTAGAATCCCATGCATGTCCCATCCCGTGGCCAACCTACCTGGGGGGACACGGGGACGGTGCAGGTGGCAGCCCAGGTCACCCACATCACCTTGGACATTGTTGATGGCAGCGCAGTGCCGGTCACAGAGGGAGCCCCGGCGGGGGCCGTCACTGTCACGCCGGAGCTCGGGGGCCTTGGGGACATCTGAGGGAGGGAGGCAGGGAGGTTGGAGTCACGCTGAGGCCACATCCTGCCCAGGCTTAGTGTCGCAGGACAGGCGGGGGCTGCTGCACAGGGATGTCACCCTGGTCCCCAAACCCCACGGGGAGACAGAGAGAGTCCCCCGGGGTGGTACCCAGGAGGGAGCCCCGCTGTGATGCTCGGGGTGGGGGGGGACCCCTCCGGTGCGATGCTCGGGGCGGGGGGGACAGGACACACACCCCCCACCCGGGAGCCCCCTCCACTCACCCGGCGCATCCTGCGTGCAGCAGCGGCGGCGGCCGGGCTCAGCCTCGCTGGCCATGGCGGGGGGCGATGGGGGGCAGCGGCGGTCCCGTTCCCTCCCGGCCCTCCGGTATTTAACGGGCGCTGCCGGGCATGCGCGGGGCGCGCCCCCGGGAGCCGCCCCCCTTCCCAGCGGGAGGGGCCGGAGCCGAGCCGCCCCCGCTGGGGTTTGGGGTGAGCGGGGATGGGGGGGGCCGTGGGAACGGGGCGGGGCGTGGTGTATCGGGGTGCAGGGGGAGCAGGGTGCGCGGTGTATGGGGGTGCCCAGGGGCGGAGATGGACGGGGGTGCCGGGTTCGTGGGGCTCAGGGTGCGCGGTAGCACGGGGTGCGCGGGGATGTGGGGTGCGTGGGAACGGGAGGGCGTGGTATATCGGGGTGCAGGGGGAACAGGGTGCGCGGTGTAGCGGGGTGCAGAGGGACAGGGATGTACAGGAACCGGGGTGCGTGGTGTGTCGGGGTGCACAGGGATGCACAGGAACTGGGGTGCGTGGTGCATCGGGGCGCACAGGAACCGGGGTGCGTGGTGTATCGGGGTGCACAGGAACTGGGGTGTGCAGTGTATGGGGGTGCACAGGGATGCACAGGAACCGGGGTGTGTGGTGTATCGGGGCGCAGGGTGTATCGGGGTGCACAGGAATTGGGGTGTGTAGTGTATGGGGGTGCACAGGGATGCACAGGAACCGGGGTGTGTGGTGTATCGGGGTGCAGGGTGTATCGGGGTGCACAGGAATTGGGGTGTGTAGTGTATGGGGGTGCACAGGGATGCACAGGAACTGGGGTGCGTGGTGTATCGGGGTGCACAGGGATGGAGATCCACGGGGATCAGGGTGCGTGGTGTAGCAGGATGTGCAGGAATGTGGGGTGCGTAGGACGGGGGTGCATGGGAACAGGGGTGTGTGGTGTATTGGGGTGCGCGGGGATGAGGACACAGGGTGTATTGGGGTGCACAAGGACAGGAGTGTACAGGAACCAGAGTGCATGGCGTATTGGGGTGCACAGGGATCGGGGCATGGGGTGTATCGGGGTGCACAGGAACTGGGGTGCACAGTGTATTGGGGTGCACAGCAAACTGGGGTGCATGGGGACTGCAGAAGAACAGTGAACTGGAGTTCATACAGGGCTGTGCGCCAGGAGTGGGGTGCACGGTGTGTCAGGGTGCAGAGGGGCTGGGGTGCAGGAGAATCCGGGGTGCTCAGTGACCAGGGTGCGTGGTGTATTGAGGTACAGCAGGACCAGGGTGCACGGTGTATTGGGGTACACTGGGATCAGACTGAATGGCGTATTGGGGCACAGCAGGACCAGGATGCTTGGTGTATTGGGGTACACCGGGATCAGACTGAATGGTGTACTGGGGTACAGCAGGACCAGGGTGCATGGTATGTTGGGGTACAGCAGGACCAGGGCACACAGTATATTGGGGTACAGCGGGACCAGGGTGCACGGTATATTGGGGTACAGCAGGACCAGGCTGCGTGGTGTATTGGGGTACAGCAGGATCAGGCTGCGTGGTGTATTGGGGTACAGCAGGACCCAGGGTGCAGTGTTTTGGGGTACAGCAGGACCAGGGCGCATGGTGTATTGGGGTACAGCAGGACCAGGCTGTGTGGTGTATTGGGGTCCACTGGGAGGAGTGTGTGGTTTATTGGTGTCCACAGGAACAGGATCCCAGGGCTGGGGGGGGGGGGGGAAATCCTGGGGCACCCAAGGGTGGGTGCCCTGAGGGATAGGCTCAGGAAACACCAGTTTTGGTGAAAGAAGAAAATTTCTGCGCTCCAAGCACGTTAAGCACATGGGAGGAACAGAGCCAGTGCAGAGAAAGGCAACTGGGACCACAGAGCCCGGCTAAACCCCATTTTTTGAGGTCCCTCCTCGGCACATCCCTGGATTCAGCAATACTGAAGCACAGGGGGAAAAAAAAACCCAAAGGAGCGTTTGATAAAACCATCTCATTTAATACGGGAACCAATGGAGCCATTTTGTTATCAACAAAAGGGAGAGAAGCCCCGTGCCTCCCTGGGGAGACAGAGTCACCGGGACAGTCGGTTCACACCAAAAATCAGCAGCTCTCCCCCCTGCAGAGCAAAAATGTGAGCGCGCCCGTCCCGATTGCGGTACAAATTCCTCTTTTCCCTCGTGCCAGTGCACGCCGGAGGCCCAGCAGTAAAAAAAAATAAAGTACAAAAATATATTATTGTAAGAAAAAACGAGGTGTCCTCGCCCCCAGTGACAAGCCAGTGGCATTCTCATGTGTC
>BOSO01010702.1:368-20824 GCA_018403395.1 Gorsachius goisagi | reverse complement strand
TCCAGCTGCGCCTTGGCCTTCCTGACCCCATCCCTACACAACCGGGCAGCGTCCCTATACTCTTCCCAGGATGCCTGTCCCTGCTTCCACTGCCTGTGCAGTTCCCTCTTCCTCCTTAGTTTGACCAGCATCTCTTGTCTCAGCCATGACGGATTTGCTAACTTTAAAAATTCACAGCTTTTTTCCTGTGCAGTAAAGACGCTGCCCTTTCTGATTCATTTGCCTATTCACTTTAAAGCCATACCTAAGCCCCACTAAAATCCATATGATTTAAACAAGTACTTAAGCATTTATCAATAATGTTTAAAACCATAAGGAAGTATTAGTATGTCTGTACAGGACAGATTTGTAAGATTTCCCCACAGGTCAATAAATGCATCTTTGGCATAGAACATCATATGAGAACATCATAGAATGTCTATGAGAAGGCTATTTGATGTTGATTTGAAGGCTTCCTTCACTAACATGTTCCAACTGTTAGTTATCCTCAGTGTTTTAAATATGTTACTCTGCCATTTTGCCTTTGTTTGGCTTCATTGCCCTGTCATCATTTGTTATTTTTCTCTCCCAATACAGTATTTTCTCTTTCTTGTTTAAATGTATGCTGTATTCAAACTACTCTTGATTTTATTTTTGGTAAGCTTACTAGTCTCATTTTATAAATATGTCAGTGTGCTGTATAGCTCTGTTTCTCTTACGGTTCAGATGTAAAGGGGAGAGAGGCCTAAGCTTGGACATGCGGGCATATGGGCTTGGAGCATTGCTTTGAACATCTAGTTTTGCTGAATGGAGGTAAATCCCCACATTATATCCATGGAAACAGTTGTGGGCAACAAAAGTGCTGCACTGCTGGACCTAGTTAGAGAAAAGGAATTATATATGAAATGTGCTCTAATGCAGCTTTTTGACATTGATTCAAAGCTTTTTGACATCTAAGAAGTACTGGGGGGAAAGGACACCTTGTAATTTAATTCTTCTGTGTCTATATATACTTAGTTCCTTAAAATATATTTTCGTCCCACGAATTTTCCAATTAATTGCCAGTACAGCATCTCCAGGTGACTCCACAGTCCTGCCCAATCTTCTTAAACCTCACGCTTCTGCTGAGGATACACATCGTAGCACAGGGCTGTCCGTCAGCGCTCAGCTGAGTTTCCCCGACCATCTCTCTTTGCTTGGCAGCAGTGGTGGGGTTCTTTCACGTTGTGAAGACAAACTTTAAGACTGTGAAGAGAATTTGCTTACATGTAATGGACTCTGACTTCATTACTAATATTCCTTTTTTCTTTTGAAGTGGGGAATATGTGCAGAGGAGCAGACAGACTTGGGGATCTGCTGTCAGGCAAAGTGCAGCAGGATGGATCGGATAGATGCTTTGGTGTTTTGCTGGCACGTGGAATAGCCCTGTCTGCAGCGTGTTTCTTTTGTCATCTGTGATGTATTGGTTTGAAAGGGCTGCAGGAAGAACAGTGATGTATAAGAGTATTTTGAGAGTACAATTATGTGGTCCTCCCAAACGTCAGAACATTATGTTGATGTCTTCATTAGCTCTTTAGAAAAGCTTTCCCCTTCCCTTTCCCCAGGGAGTTATTCCTCTGTAAGGACAAGGAAGAAAACTAAACATAAACACTGAAGCAGAAAAGTAAATCCAGTTCCATGTCAGGTAATTGGCTTTAATTTTAAAAACAGTAGATCAATAATATGCGGAAGGATATTTGAAATACTTCTAATGATGATATACATGTTCACCTCATCTGTCCAGAAAAGGTTGTACAGCAGATACAGCCAGATTGCACGTCTAATCAAAGGAAAGCTGTCTTTAGATATCAGAAAAGCAAATCTTTTTAGAATGGTGCTTCAGCTTATTCTTCAAAACAGGTATGGAGCGATGTGAGGGTTTCTGCCTTAATCAGCTTGCAGTAAGAATGAGATGTTACTCCACAAATCATTTAGCAGAGCTGCATGTGAATAAATCAAGGATCAGTGTGGAGGAGGCATGAGGTGAAAATTAATTCACAAGCAGTTACTAAGCACTCTAATATCACAAAAATATTTATTAGGTGTATTAGACTGGAAAAAAGCAATAGACATGCCTAAATTGTGGTTCTGGAAACTGTCCAAAGTGGCCTGGCTCCACTGGAAAGCTGCTGTGCTCGTGTATGTTTTCAGCTTTCTGTGTCTAGTCTGGATCACAGTTTGCATCTAGTTGTCTGTTCTTCTGGTGATGTACCCGTTTTATGCAGCATCCTCTGAGATCACTCTGCCAGTTATCCCAATGCTGCTAAGCAGAAAGTCATGTGAATGTCCCATGGGGCCTGGCTATGAATACTAATATCATCAGAAAATTATTGGAAAGCTCACTGAAGTTCACTGAAGTTTTAAGTGAAACTGTGCCCAGTTTTGAGTTTAGACAGGCCAAGAAATGTTTCTGTATTCTGTTCAGTCTCAATTTAATGCAAAATGCAGTGCAGGGCATGGCCAGAAACACCTCCTAGTAAACACTGCATTGAAAAAGGAAGGCACTTCTGGAGGTCATATTCCCCCAAGATCAATATTGATTACAGGATTATAGGTTTCAATTTAAGAGTCTGTATTCTCTGTAGATTCTGTGTAAATTTAGTGGTGAGTCCCATTTTGGAGCTGTCTAAAGTCCAAACCAATCCACAGATTTGTAGTAACTTTCTGGAAGGTTCATATGCATAATTTCTCTGCTAGAAATTCATCTCTCTGATTAACGTTACTCATTTTAGCTCACATTTGAGTAAAACCTTTATAAATTTGTTAATCTCACATATATGCTCAATGTCACAGTATGTCCTCTGCCTTTGAGGTACCGTATCCATTTTGCTGACGTCTTTCTGTTCCACACCATTAAAAACTATTGCTGTAAGCGATAAGCAGAAAGCAAATGGCATGGAAATGTCATCAAATGTGATTATAGTGCACTATGTATGATGTGACAATTCAGCAGTCATAAAATCCCAGTTGTATCCCAGTGTTGTCACTCTCAAACATTCAAAAATCTTGAATTAAGCCTAAAAAAAAATGAGCAATTTAAAAGTTCTGAAATTTAAAAAAGTTATGTATGTTGAACTCTCTTACTTTGCCTCATTTTCTGAACTTGTTGCATATGCTTTACGTTGTTAAGTTTCCTGCCAGTGACTAGTGTCAAGGCTTACTTTTATAATGAAAGTTATAAATGGAAATTGCCCGAGTTATTCAGGCAATCTCTTGATTGCAGAAACCTGCAAGTATCACAAGAGCTGTTGTGGGCAGTGGTTGATAATGGATGATATCTGCTGAATGGTGACATGGTCGATGGCAGAGGATACTTTCTCCGGACTCAGCATTTTTGTGTCTTCTTTTCCCAATTTAGGAGGAACCAAGCGAGGAGCAAAGCTGAGGCAGTTCCTCCTCCTTCTCAGATATGCGTGAAAAGGGAAGGAGACAGTCAGGAATCCTTAATCTGCCTTTTATTGCTTCTCTGTCTTTCAGCTAGTAGCGGGCCAGTAGCTCAACTGGCTGGGGAAAAGCAGGCAGGCAGCTGAGATGTCTCCTCCCTACCCAGAAGCTAACACACTAACAGGTTCTCGGGGAAAGGGAGCCCCACTCCAGACTTGGGGCCAGAAAGGTGACTTCCACTTTTAAAAATCATTGAAACAAAGTCCTGATTATCTCTCTATCTCTAAAAACAGACAAATAAAGCTACTTTCTGCTATAACTTGCAAAAAAAATCCATCTCCAAAAGTTTGGCATCTGGCTTAGAAACATCCACAGGGCAACACTAAGACGAAAAGAATTAACTGAACATCCGTGTACGTGTTCTTCCCTTTGGTCTGTGCTGCCTACCCACCCCTTCCACTCACCAAATAGGTCTTCACTAAAAAAGAACGAAAGGAAAACCCCTCACCATGATATAGAAAAATGTAGAACACTGTGAGAGAGGCCCAACAATGATGAGGGACAAAAGCAAAATGCTCCTCAGAATGACTCCTGTGTGAACTGTGTGAATTCAAAAGGTTAAAACCTATTTCCTAAAAAAACGGACTTCTAGCAGTTAATGACCTGCTAGTCTGCTAACCATCAGGAGAGGAAGCCAGGAGCAGTTAACACTTTCAGAAACACAGTTGTTGCTAACAATGGTAATGAACCATATCTTGGACTTGTACACAATGTAGGAGAAACATAGTAAGTGCTTCAGAATGACAGTGAATAATTGAAAATTGAAATATTAAGGTGTAGAGGTGAGGCGAGCTATAGATGTGATCCAGGAATGGAGGCAGAGCATTATGAATAGAGTGGGCAAGCAGAATACTGCTGGTGCAACCCAGAGTTTATTTTAATGTGGGGGGCTGAACATTTCTCCTGCAGTAAACACAGAAAAGGAAGGAAGGAGGAAATGGGAATGCAAATAAGTGCTGGCAGTCACTTTATGGGCTTGTCTCTCTGGCTGTCAAGGCAAAAAGTCTTACAAAACTGTGGTCTAAAGTTTCCCAGGGAAAGCTGATCATAAGAATTTATCCCTCCTGAAAGTCTCCATCCTGCAGCTCATGTTTCTCTACTTCCCAATTAATAGGAACCTCTACAGGTACCTCTATAGGTTACTTCCCCAAAGGGTGTGCAGGTTGTCTTTTTGCCTAGTGCTAAACCCGAGGCCATGCACTCACCTTAACAGAATGATGCTTCAGAGCTACTAATGATCTGTTTTCAGCCTTTCACTTACTTTCTTATTTTATGCCGCAAGATGCAAAGGAAGTATCAAAGGATATCTTGGGGGTTTCTGTGGTTGTCTGGGAAGTTTTGAGGACAGACTCTTCCTGTTTGTCTACATTTTTTGATCTTCTATATGTAGTGACCTGACCTCTTCCTGCTCAGTATTTGTAAGACTGCAAGCTGAATGCTTTCACACTTTTTAAAATAGACTTCTTTGACTAAAGGAGGACCTTGAATGCCTTGTATACATTTACCTCTTCTTTCAAGAATTCAATTCAATTACATTTAAAAACTTATAATGTGATATTTTTGAAACCTTGGCATATAAACTCCTCCATTTTGCTCCTCCCTGACAGCATGGCTATCAACACAAGCCTTAGCATCACTTTGTAATAACTTACTATTTGTATATATCAAAAAGCATTATTCAAACAAAATTTTTGGTAGCAACACTGTTCATGCAAACTTGTCAGGTTTTGTGCAGGCACTGTTTTAAATTAATGGTATAGATGGCTGTTTTGTTCCTGGGACACTTTTCTTTCTCTTCGTATCAGATGCCAATACCTGTACAAAAAAAAAGACTTCTTACAATTTCATGTTAGATCAATTGTATTACCTGGAGTAGGACAACAGAAACAAGCGGTATCCACTCTGGAGTTGGTATGGAGTCAATTCTGGGTTCGTGTAAGTTTTTTTCTATACTGAAGCTTCAGAAATCAGGAGTGGTGATTTATAAGAATTTGACAAATTTCCATCTGCTCTCATTCCATGTAGTTTTTTTTCCCCCTCAGAGTTCAAAGGCTGTCTGCTGCAGAGCTGTGTTGCCATTGTGATATATAGCTGTCTCTGAGGCTGTCATACGTTCTAATTTTAACACTGACAGAGCTCTAGGCCTTAATTCAAGAACCACCCCGAGTAGCTCCAACAAGCAGGAAATCTATTCTGCTAAAACCCAGCCAACTGATCAGTTCATGAACTCTTATGCAAAACAGCATTTGTGAAACAACATTCAGAAAAAGTTGAGCAATGAATCTCATTGAGGGTTGGAGATAAATTAATGCTGATATCATTTAGTATATTTTTTTTCCTGACTGCTACCTTCTGCTGCAGAAGTGATTTCATTTTTTGAATGTGTAACAATCAGCATTTAGGAAAGAACAAAGCATGTTTTTTTTCCTGACTCTGCATTTTTGAGGTTTGTGTAACTGCATATTTCTCAATTTTTCACTCTTTTATTTTGGAAAGTTAAAAATCCAGACACGGAAAAAGTAACACTATTTAGTAACTTGTTCCACCTTTATTGGTTGAACATTCGTTATAGTAGGGATTATATAACACATACAAAAGAAGTAATAGATTGTAAAAATCTAATAATAGGACACATTATTTAACTAACACTACTAACCGTGAATCCATTTAGTCCCTTAATTACAAATATGCAATTCCCAGTTTGATTATAAGGGACAAATATAGGAAAAATTCATCATAGTCATTAGTCTCACTTTCACACCTCTAACATTTAAAAAACCCACCCTGTATTCTAATGTATCTGGGAAGAAATTCATATGCATCATTCTATTAATCCTGCAAACATACAAAATCAACTGTCAGATTTTCTCAATATTTTCAAATAAGGTCCTTTTCCATGCTACGTGCCTTGTTTTCAAAAAAAAAAGATGTACATCAGGTATTCACCTCCTTTATTAATATTTAGTTATTTTAAAAATGAAACTTTCATTCTTTATAGCTAGAGCTAAAAAGGGAAAATAAAGAAAACAAGTGAATAAAAGCAATAAATAAAGGAACATTATTTCTCTCTTCTCTTCCTCCTTTTCTGCCCTCCAACCGCAAGATGATTTTTTCTAGAGCCCTGCACAGGGAAAACAACTTCCAAATTGTTGAACAAAAATAGTTTTTCCAAGTTTGGACCAGATTTCACTGGTCTTCAGTCTCACAGGACTGCCGGGTATAATTTCTTTTTCCCCTCTGTTTCTGATGCACACTGAGAAAGTCGTTAGTGGCATGTTCTCTTTTAGGTGCAAAATGCAGAGATGATCTCAAACACATTGACATGTTGTGCAGCCCTGTTTTCCAAGAGTATTGCTCTTACTTTCCTCCTCCTGCTAAGGGATGAATGAAGCTGGGAGAATAATGCTTAGAAACTGGTAGAAGAGTCAATCACAAGGTGTAAGAAGTGAGAATTTGCAGTTAAACTGCTCAGAAGGAAGGCAATGATGGGGAATCAGAGGTTTTTTTGAGATAAGTCCCATTAGACAGAAGATTGAGGAATACTTTCAACTTGGGCTGGATGTAAAATGGATGAGGGCTACTAGGGCTGACCTTTTTTGAATTATGATGATCCTAACAGAGAGAGTTAAGTGAAAACTGATGGAGGGAAAGCAGGACTGCAGTTAACTGAAAAAAGAACACATTTGGTTGTTTGAAGGTCCATATGTAAAAGCAGAATATTTCAGTGGATATCCACATATAATGAGAGGCATAATTTATCCAAGAAACTAACCTTTCAGTTGACAGCCACAAGCTTCTATGTAATCTTAGGGCTTCAAACAGCTATTAGGAAAATTCATAAACAAAAAAAATTAACTCTTTTTATATTCTATTTTCATATCTTCACATTTCATTTCCAGAAAGTGCAACAGAGTTTACTGCTACACTCCAAAGTGCTACTGGTGCTGTTATTACTATATTTATTGTGATAGGAGTGCTTAATAATTATAGTATCAAAGAGTCTTGGATATAACCACTTTTTTATAAATACCTTATGAATAAAACCAGGTTTTATTATTGAAGAATACTGTAAGCAGCAGTTACTTTGAAGGGCAACACAGAGGCCAAAGGTAAAAGAAAGGCCAGTGAGATTCCTAAAAGGTTCTAAATAGTAACTGAAATTATTTTACATTTTAACAGTTGTTTTTTATCTGAAACAGCATGAATCAGCATTAAATCAAAAGCTGCTTAATACTTTCTAATTGCCTATTAAACTGTGCAGATTTTTACTAACATGAGTCTAAATGTTTCATGAAATCATATTCTGACCATCTGAAATACTTTGTTTAATAAGGTTCCACTGGTTGTCTCTTTTATAGGCTGCAAACAAAGTGCTCTGCTGCTAAGCTGGCCAGAATTAGGCACAAGCTATACAGGATTCCAGAATTAGTTCCACTGCATGACGTATGTTTTCGGAAATGGAAAAGCACAGCATGCAGCAACATGCATGTGATTTCTAGGAAACTCAAAACTAAGACTTGAGAAAGTTTGGATTGCAGTCATTATGCACAGGGTTCTCCTAGTTTCCGCTGGAGAGGAAGCTTTTGTGAAACAATTTTTATGTACAGCCTGTCAGTTTTAGTACATCTAAATAATTTATAAAACTGTAGGAGGTAATCTCTGACTAGGCCTAGCCATTAGAGTGATCATAATTCTATGTAGTGGGTCAGGTTTCCATATTGTAAAGGGAGATCTGATTTGTCAGGCTGTGTCACAGAAGTTAGGACTTCAAGTCCAGACTTTGCTCATGAACTTCAAGTGTGTTGTAATTTATTACTTGCCTGATGCAGCTAATGTAGGTTTTCTCTATTTTGAATCAAGGTTGATATTTGACTAACGAGCAAGGCTTTTGCCCATCTGCCCTTGTGCTTATGTATATTAACTCGTTATCCTTACAAGTGTTCAAGAAGTTTTATTGGGAAAAGGCAAATGTCAAAAGTGTAAAGTTACTTTAATAAAACTGATCAAGTTTCCTTGCTGGCTGCCTGCCATTGAAAATCCCTTTGTTACCTTTTTAAAATTTCCTGTGACAAATAGAACCCTTTTCATTTCTTTCTATCAGAATGAACATGTTTAATTAAAATGTGAAAAATTTGACTAAAAATTTCATAGCATAGAAACCTCCCTTTGTTAGCTTTTTAAAATTTCCTGTGACAAATAGAACCCTTTTCATTTCTTTCTATCAGAATGAACATGTTTAATTAAAATGTGAAAAATTTGACTAAAAATTTCATAGCATAGAAACCTTGGTGTACTTTCCTTTTGAACCTGCCTGATTTTGAGGTTACCATTATTTTAAGGACAGTTCTAAACCTCCTGGATGTAAAAAGCATGAAAGATCAAGAAACAAAGATTAATTATATTACCAAATATTAGAGTGATTGTATCCTCCCGTTTTCCAGGGGTGCTGATAAAAGTTTCATGAAAAACAGAGAGCATGAGCTGCTGGGGGCGGGGGGGGGAGACAACAAAGCATGGTAAATGTGGACACAATGAAATGATTAAAGTAAATGAAAGCATTGCTGTGCAGCTGGAACAAACGATTGATATACTGTGCACTGGACTGATAGTTGTAGGAAACAATCGTCCCCACAGCTGCTTTGACTGGCAATATTGAAGTTAGCATAAGGAGCCAGCAAGATCAAATGCAGCGTCCAAGTAAATGTTCCAGTATTTGACTGGAAAAAATAGTAGTTATGGTTTGGGACATTGACTGTTTAAATTGCACTGGGTTACTATGACGTGTAAAGTACTTGGAATTTTTACCAAAACAATTAGACACCATTAAAATGGAGTCTTTTAAAATGCTTGGCATGTCTTAAAGTTTGTGCATGAAAACAAATGTGATACAATTTTGTATTGTAATACAATACAATTTTGGTATCATATACATTTTAGAAATGTAATAAAATATTAACAAAATGGTTAAGCACAAGTTAAATTTCACAACAAAATTACCTTTGAGTAAGGTAACGAGGCAGTGTGTTTAATTTGACTTAATAGTGTAGTGCACAGAAGGGCAGGTCATAGAAATCCCAAGAGGTCTGTCATTCAGTCTCCTTCGTCCATATCCTGCATTTTTCTGTTCAGTTGATGTGTATTGCGAAGTTGCGTTTCAAAAGGAGCGCAGCTGCCAGATAAAACTTGTTCTGTCGTCCCTGGTGTCTTGATAATGGCCAGCATTCTTACGTGTTCTGCGTTTTGGACTAGTTGGACCTATTCACGGTGGCTATGTGTGCTCAGGCAGAATACAATAGCAGTGAAAATGATGCCTGGTCTCAGTGCTGTCATTATGTCAGATAACAAAACCTGAGGCCCTGGAGAGATAAGGTACTTTACAAATAGTACCTCAAGGAGCAGGAGATAGAGACAAGCCTAACACAAGCAAGCATGGACTCATTCCAAGCATACTTTCTTTTTATCCTCTAATCGCCCTTATTTGATTCTCTTTGTTCCCCTCTCCTCCAAAGAAACAAGTTGTCCATGTGGTCCTTTCCAAATGAGGAACAAATAGGGTTCAATAGAAGATTTTGCCAAAATCAATAAACAGAAATGACAGTAGCAGTGTTAAAATCCTACCGTTTTTAAAAGCACAAGAGGAGAATTATCATGGCCTAGCCTCAGGCCAAATCTGCTAATTTTCTGCAGTATGGTGTCATTACAAATCTAAGAACAACTCAGGAGTTGATACAAACCATCTGAGCTCAGAGCTGTAGAATTACAAAGGCATTCCAGTATTGCTGATGAAAGGAATTATCAGGGAGGCCAAGACAGAGGTGGAAAGCCCAAGAGGTATGGGAGGCTGAGATAGAGGTGCAGGCCAAAGATGTGGGAGGCCCAGAGAGAGATGGATGCTGAAGGTGTGGGAGGCACGAAAGGTGTGGGAAGCCAAATAGGTGTGGGAGGCCCAGACAGAGGTAGAGGTTAAAAGGATGTAGGAGGCCCGAAAGGTGTGGGAGGCCCAGACAGACAAATTGTATGTTCCAAATAATTACAAACACGTTTTAGTCCTATTTTTTAACCTTTCCAACTATTGCTTAGTTTTTGCGTGTTTTGAAATGAAGTTATCTTAAAAACATAACACTGGTTCCAAGACTACTCTGAGCTCTGGAAATAGATTGAGAATCAGAAATTATGTGTATGCTAAGTTTGCCCCATATTGGATTATAACATAGAATAGATGAGGTATGGCAAAATTTAGAATTGGGTCAAAATACAGATTTCTTTGTCTCAAATTTAATTCAAAGACCAGGAGCTTATATTGCCTCCTGGGCATCTTTAACTATCAACTCATTTCTTTGGGTCATTGTTCAAGGTACTGTCCTCTGTGTTTTGTGGAAATTAAACAAAAGAAGTCCTACCTTTACACTGAATGAGAGACTGAAAATGTATGTCCAAGAATGCCACTGCATTCTTCGCCTTTAGATAAATAAAACCTGAAAGTAGATATAGAGAGAGTTCAGAAATATATTCCTAGGTAGGATTTTGCTGCTACATTTACAACAGTTTAATTTACTGGACTAATTTTTAAAAAACACCTCAATTCTTTCAATAAAGATGAAAATCATAAAAGTAGGCTAGGTGGAGGATATTTTTTCTCTGTTATGTTCAGGAGAGAGGAGAAAACTATATGCAAATAATACCATGTGTTTAATTTTAGCTAAGTGTGGGCAAGCTTCACCATGTCAGTTAAAACTAAGAATAAATTTCCCTATGTGTATACAGTCTTTCACCTTCAAGAATCTCAGAGCGCTTTAAATACACCAAAAACTCTTCACCCCAGGTAGTCACAGTGCTGCTCAAAGGTACAATGAAGCTGTTGTTCAGCTGCGTGTAGAAATGCTACATACCAATGGAGGGTAGGAAGTTAAGAATAATACAGTATATTCAAATATAACTTTTAGGAGTATTTAGGTGGGCTGAATGTAGATACCTGGAATTTGGCCACAAGACTCGGCTTAACAGCCCTGCTCTTGTGAAAAATGGAATAAGATCTTTATTTTTTCCATTCCATTTCCATTAATCACCACAAGTGGTCATGAGGTTTTCCACCCCAGCCAACAGTCAAACTTTCCAACAACATGCTTCCTTTTAGCAGCACATTACCAGGGCACTAGATCAATGCTGCTTCAGAGTTTAGGGTACCTCCTACTGAATTGCTAACCCAATTTCCCTTCACATCACAACTTCCCATCTAAAAATTGACCATCTATCCTGACCTTCTGGGTGATGATCTAAGGGTCTAAGATACAATGATAACACCAGCTGAGAGCCTGTGTCTTTTTAGAGAGGCCTTTAATTCATCTTCAGGAAATCTTTTAGGAACATTTCACTTCTCTGACAGGCTAGGTTTAATATGAAACAGCAATTATCCTAATATATAGTAATTTGCTATATAAAAAACAAAGGGTATTTGGATAATAAAGAAGATATAAAAGAGAGGTGAAACTGTAAAGGGTGATTTTTTTTTTTACCAAATCCCCCTGGGTTCTTGAGGGTCTTTGCTGGGTTCTGAATCCAATTAGTGGCTGTATGTAAAGAAAAAAAGGCAAAGCAAAATGACAAATCCTCTAGTTACATAGCAAAAAATATCTAGTGTACAGTATACAGAGACGGGAAGGAGAGAACTGATGGTATGTGGCATGATAGAGAAGAAAAGTTCTGTAGCTGAAGAAGGCACAAAGAATTATTGACAGAAATATTTTGTTGTGAAATTCAGTCTATGTAAATAACTTCTTGCCAAACACTGCATTTAATTAAGATAGCTTTAACTAAAATTGCCTCTTTTTTTCTTTTTCTCCCTTCCCCCCCCCCCCCCCCCCTCCCCCCCAATTAGAGGATAGTATTTACATTTCTGGTCAGGGAGACTGGTGCTGTATAACATTCAGAGTAATTGCTGATGCCTGATTTAAGGGTTGTTCCTAATTGGACAGTTCTGTACTTCAGGTTAAAAATTAACTATTGTATCTTGCATTTGTTCCAATTATAGGACATTAAGGTCACTGCGTATCTTAGCAGGACTGTCAGGTGTTTCAGTGTCATCTCTTCAGGCTGTTCTACTTTCTAGCAACACATGCAACTGAAATGCCATATTTACAAACACATGCTTTGCATTTGAACTAGAAAGAAGTACTGTGGGAACTGTGGAAATACAGCTTTTTGTAGATAAAGATTAATTTTTCTGTAATTTGTAATACCTTCTGCTTGCAAAGAAGGTTTCTCCTTTATCTGCAGTAATTCCAAACAGTTTTACTGTTGGTCTTTGGATCACTTGGAAAAGAAAAAGAAGAAACTTAATGTTTAACTCTGGATACGCTTATTCAGATGTCTCTCTCCCCTGTCTGTATTTATATTTTAATAGTATATTAACATCTACTGTAAATAACAGGTCTTTGTTCACTAGCTATTGTACAATCCAAACTCAGGAAGGCTTTAAAAACTTTAGTATTGTATAACTTGGCTAAGCTTGGTAAAATGTGGGTTTGATACCCGTATACTGCTTTGAGATCCAGGGTATTTCTGCTTGGTGCTGAGCCACACATTTTTTTGTGTCCTGTGGGCAAGGTGGTGATCAAGATCCTGGGGGCTGATAGTGGGACACACAACAATTTGTAAGGAGCCTCAGACTTGAGTCTGCCCATGCTTTTCCTGAGTTGGAAAGCACTTTGAAAACCTTCCCAGATGGTGACTGTAACAGAGGCATCAGCTGAAGCTGGTAAAGGTCCTTCCCAATACCATGAACTGTGATGGTATCCTTGCCATGTATATTTTCTCTGAGCACCACGTTACTTCTGTTGTCCACACCCAGCACAGCCCTTAGTCACGAGGGGATGCAGCACTCATTGGGAGACTTTTCACCCATCTTCTGATCTCATCTTTTTTTCTGTAATCATATCAAGGGAGATGAAAGAATAGCAATTATTTACCTTTTCAAGGGCTGAACTCAACTGTATAGGTTGATTTATAGGTGCTTTTGATGGTGTTGACTTTTTTTCATAGGTGTTTACTTATAACATCCAGGAATGCTTGGCTTTAGGATATGAGTAATTCAAGACAAACATTGAAAGTGATGACCTACCATCAGTAAGTCTGTCTGTCATTCTCTCTTTTCTAAAAGCCTTTCAATAATAAATTTTATTGGTAAACAGTCCTAGTAATGCTGTTTTCTAAGGCAAAGTCCGCATTAATTTTTTTCTGTATTTTACATATGGAACAAGCCAATATGAAACAAGGAACATTAATGTTACTTTTTCTGGAAGCCTGCTAAAAAATCCCAGGAAGATGGCTTTACTAAGGATGGATAGAATTTTAATAACTTTTAACCACTGGGAAAATGACTGCTCACCTTTCTGTTACGTGATCTCTTTTGGTAGTTTGTCTAATTCAACTGTATCTGTGTACAGATGAGCAGACGTTTGCTCTGACGAAGGTTATTTATGCATGATTATGGCCAACATTTTCAACCTAAGGTGCCAGGAGCTCAGCAGATATTGTGAGGGATCAGCACACTTCCTCAGGGCCTGGCACTTCCGAAGATGAAACACTTATACTGAATATGGATCAGGAACAACTGTGGTTGGGAAGTTCAAAATGAAGTGTTGTTTCCAGTATGTGTTTGTTTGGGACTCCCGGTCTGTTTCCCATCAGATACTGCCTCTTGGAGGTCAGTGGGAATGTTTTTTGTTGACCTTTGTGTTATCTACCTTGAGTTACCTACCATGCAATCATGTAAAATACATCTAAAAATATTCTGCTTCATCTAATGTTGTTTCAAAATATTTTCCAGTTCATTAATTATGGTTTGCAAACTCTTCTTTCATGGAGTCACTTTAATGTTGCTCAGTCATACTGTACAAGCTTTCCTCTTTACGGTTGTATTTCCTTGAGGCATAACCTTTGTGACATTTGTGCCAAGAGGCGAATGGCTCTGTGACAGGATTTGACCTTATGTAAATACCCTGAAAAGCCACTTCCCTCAAGGCAAATACTGAAGTCCACTTAAATAAGACTTTAAAAGACGTTTTCCATCTGATGTAGATCGACGTGGGTATTCAGTGACAGCTAACTGCAGTCCAAGCTTAGACAAAGTATTTATGTAGACCTATAGATTATATCTTGTAATCTCATGTCCCATTAGCTATCATCCTGGTGTACATGTCTTTGAACCGCTTCACAGGAAGAAAAGTATTCAAACAGATTGGGCCAGGAAAGCAACTACTAGTAAAGGTATCAGTAGAGACCAGCACCTACCCCTGATTCTACTACATCTTCCCCACCAGCAGGAGGGAAGAACAGGGGAGAGGTGTGGTGAAAAAGTACTTGTACAGGCAGACACTGGTTTCAGCTGGGCAATTAGAGATTTTATGGGCACTTCTTCATTCCTGCTCAATGTGTAACAGGTTAACTTAAGCTCTGTGTGACTTTACACCTGCCGCCTTGACTATAGAAAGGAGCAGAATTTAGGAGAAGCCTTAAGCAGCTGTCAGGGATCTTGTCTGTCAGAGAGATATCAATTAAACCAAGTGTTTGCCATCTCCCAGCTGAGACATACATCTGCCTGCATCCTAATTTAGGCATAACTGCAGTGAGTCAGGAGGCTATACTGGGCTAATGCCAGTGCTCATGCTTGGATCACACACAGTATAGATGGAGGCTGGGACAGTTGCTGTGCCTCTGGCCTGCAGAATCAGGCCCTGTGCATTATTCTTGTGTAACCTTGACGTTTTACCTATCTGATAGTTATGCCGCAATGAAGTGTGGTAAAGCAATTGCTTTACTTCCTCCTGTAAGGAGAGGAAGAGAAAGGTTTCAACATTTTAAATTTCAGCAAAGGGTTAATTCACCTATAAGACCCTTGTAAAATACTTTCACAAGATTGGGTAAAAAAAGATCCCACAGTAAGGGTATAAAAGGTGCTCTTCATCAAATCAGTCCGTTGCCTTGTTCACACTGAAATGAGCTCTGAAGTAATATGTGCCATTTACAAAATCATGTATTTTGTCATGGGTGTTAAAATTTGCTTTTCTCTGCTTCACAAACATCAGTGGGAGGAAATCAAAACCTTGCAGAAACGTGTTTTCCCGGTTTGCTATTATTCCCAGACGTTACTGTCTTCCTTTGGTTATGTCTATTTCAGAAAAGCAGGTTGATCCCTTCACAAGCATTGACCTGTTTCATAACATGAAAAGGAGTCACTACAATCATTTATCTCCCACGTTATCTTGGAGCAAGCCGCTGTCCAAGGGTAGCCAGCTTGAACTGCTCGCTTTGTTGTCCACAGAGGAGAATCACTCTTCATTCCACTGTCTCTATGCCAAGGCATGGCTTCCAATGAGGTAATTGTTTTGACAGTTTGACAAAAAAACCAAAAAAACATTAAAAAGCAAAGAGTCATACATTTCTGATGACTGGGGGCATTTGTAAAAGGAAGATGAAATGTATCCAGAGCTTTCCTTAAAACATTAAGACACTACCGAATATTCTAATTTTATAAAAAGGCAACATGTTACAAACCTGGTATTATTAGCTGATGATTTACATTCCAGTGACTATTTCATAGCTGTTGTTCTTAACTACTGTGCTGTTAGGGTGTTTGAATCTCCATTGCTGCACCAATTCTGTGTTTAAGGGAAGTAAAATAATTTCAAACCTCAATAATTGTTAGTTCATTTAAGAAACAGTTGGCAAAGCATAAATTGCTTTTCTTGGAATTCCACAGACTTTTAAAACTGAATCCAAGGTTCTGCCTATATTGGGTCATTTATGTGGCACATTCTCAGTGAACCCTGAACCAGCTCACACTTAGCTTGGGTTCAGCTCTCATTGCAAATGTGAGTATCAGCCTAAGCTGGCAGCGTCCCTGAATACAAGGTGAGTTTTTTTCAGGTTTATGCAGTGGCTTTTTGCGCTTAGGTTAATTGCTAAGCATATCCTTCAGGTTCTGTTTGTCCTTGGTGCTCACTAATATTCTCGGGGATTGTGGAGGCTTTGACATCTTGGGGTCTTTGCTATTTAGAAGACAAAGTATATTTTTCTGTATGTTATATGAGGAAAACCTTTTTAATGCCAGAGAGGGAGAAAGAAGATATCCTTAACAATTTCTGTATTGATGAAGGACTTGGATATCAATATGGAGTTTCAGAGGTAGGCATGTGGGAATATATACACATCTAGAATATGCATATATTTTCGTTTACAATCTCATCTGACTGCAGTGACTTCTGGAGGTTCACATTTTATTGTGTGAAGGTGCAAGAAATGTAGCGAGTGAGACACCAGAGAGACTTAAAGTGTTAAAGACCAGACCTGAGCTCAGATTTTCATTTCTCCAATTCTTCTAGCTTGGAAGCCACTTACACTGTTTTTAGGGGCAAAACTGATCCTTAGTTCAACTCCATTGGTTTTAATAATCAAGGTGTTCATAAATACTACTACAAAGTTCGTGATACTGCATCTGCCTGTACTGCCAACACAGAAGTTATTTGAGTTTACTCTCAGGTTGTTCACAACTTAGGGTTTTATCATGTGTCTTCTCAAACCCTGCCTGTATACCTGGTAACGCTAATGGTGAAGAGTTCACATAAATTTTATCACAATCTGATCTGCAGGTTGTTTGAATATGCGCCACTGTATTTATTCTCATTACAGGAATCTAAGGCTGGGAAGCATGGTGGATGTTTTGGGAGCACAGGATTTGCTGGGTTCTTGGCAGGCGTTTTCATCTCTCCAGGCTGGAAGCCAGCTTGGTTCTTTGAGGCTTTGCCTCTGCTTGTTCCTTGTCCTAGACAAGGTAGGGTGTGGATCACAATGCATGTGCCAAAATCTGATTTCTGCTTGCCTTGGGCTTGGGGAGCTGCATATTGCTGTTAGCTGGAGCTTCTGGGGCTGGCCTGGGGGCTACCTGTATGGAGGTCTGGCTGCTCCTGGCTTGGCTTCAGCACTGTTTGGCAGTAAGTGCTGCCTGGTGCTGCATGGCCCAGCACCACCATGATGGCTGCTGAAAACTGTGGCTGTGGGAATGCTAGAGTCAGTTTCATCTGGGTCTCTGCCTTCAGGCGTGATTAATCCCCAGCTCTACAGTAGCCCTACTATACAGACAAAACTTTTGGGGCTTTATTTCTTGACTGCAGGAATCTAAGCTGATGGTCTACCTGGAACTCCAGCTTCAGTGATCAGGAGATTTTAGATGTTCAGTGGGAAGGGGCTGCAGGCTCAGGCCACAAAATGAACTCATCTTCCCCCCAGTCTCCTAAGGAAAAGCTCTCTCTCAGAGCATGGGGACACAAAAAGAAGAGGTTCATCCTCTGGACAAAATGAGATCTGCTCCCAGTGTTCATAGCTTGACGTATCTCAAAATAATGGACAGCTGTCCTCTCTGTGTGTCTTCCACATGTAGGGTCTTTCTACCAAGCTTGCTTTCTCCCCAAATCCTCATTCTCTCTGTAGAAACCCATGATCAGATTTGATTGTTTAGCTCTATGGAACTTACAAGGTAACTTTTCCTTCATATCTCTACCTAAGTTATTCCTATTCCTTACCTCTAAATGGGACCACAACCCTTAACGGTAATTCTCATGATAAAAGAGCTCATGCTGGATATTTTTAGATGGGATTGAGCAAGATATACTGGAACAGGCTGGACAAGTAACTACTACATTTTCTAAGTTTTTCCAGGACTGATTGCACTTGTTCCAGGAAAGGGCCATACATATTTGCCCTACTGACTTTGCCAAGAGCAAGCATATCTTTCCAAAGAAGGCTAGCAGAGTACATAGAGGCATTCAGAGAGGAACAAACAGACCCAAGGTGTTTGGCTTTCCTTGCAGGTGTCACCAATGATTTCCCACCGCTCTACATGGATTTCAACGTGAATGTTCTGGTATAGCCACTAAAAGAACAAAGCAGGGAATTAATATGAGGGATCATACATGCTGGACCAGGACACTGCAGACTATGTGGCTCTGCAAGATGGTACCAGGTGCTGCCAAGCCATATTGTACTTTTCATACCTTTTAATATTTCACTTTGGAAAGCTCGTGGTGCAGATGGTGGCAAACGGCAGTTTTTTTCTGCAAATGGACTTGTCTTGAGGAGCTCTGGGCTCTAGCAGGTAATGCCTGTCTCAGCCACAAGTTTGGAAGCCAAACAAGCCAGAAGGAAGGTTACCCTGGCTGTTAGGTGTGCCACTCACCTAGACATACCTCAGTCGCCACTCAGTCTGGAAGACTTAAGCCCATGCTATGTAAAATATGTCTGGTACATTGCCACAGACACTGGAAATAATTTTTAGTCTTCCTGGCAGTACATCAGTAGCTGAAGGGGTATGGAGATTAAGTGGACCAAAACGTTCTCATTGCACAAGGTAAAAGCTCAGGGGATGGCTGTGCAGTTCTGACTCCAAACCCAGTGTTATCCGCCAGTGGATACCCCGTGAACAGACTAGTTTTTTGCGTCATGACTCAACTAATAAATGGATAGTACTGTGTTTCTGGCTGTGCTCAATATGCAACTACTGTTCTGCTACAACTGCTTGTGGTCATTAAAAGACCCCACAAGCACGTTTTGCAAGAGTTTGGATGTTAGTCCCTTTGTTCTGACTGGCTTCCCCAGTGCCTTTGCCTAAACTCCCACTACATTTTCAACTGGATAAGTTATTTCTTACTCTGCTCCTTAAAAACACAGTACTGCAGTTAATAAGGGCTGTGTTAGCATCCGTTGGTTCAGCATGTACCAGTGCTAGGTGAGGTCATCCTCTTTAGTGAAATTTTTAAAGTGCATTAAGATCCTCCAAGATGTAGGTGAGATGTAACGTAAGAAGGTCTTACTATTTTCATCTACCCTTTGCCATTTCAAAGAATCTAAATGCCCTCTACAATAACAATGCTCTATCTTCCCTTCACTTAGCACATTCAAAGAGCACATTTAACTTTAGAAAACCGTAACACACTAGGCTTAGCACTGCCAAAGTCTGGCATGGTTTATTTTCTTATGTTTCAGATAGATCCAATACAGCATATGTAAAACAAGAAATGTTAAAATAAATGATCAGATTAATTTTACTTGCTTTTAAAAATATTTAAAGACTTTTCTGGATTTATAACTGTAGCAGTAACAGCTTTCTGTCACATTTGAAACTGTCAGCCCTGCACAAGAAGTAAGAAAGAGGTACTTGGGTGAGGCAGTGCCTTTAGCCGGTGTTTTTTCACTAAAACCTGCCACTGAGTTGATCTAGGCCAAGAATTCTAAAGAGCTGTACATTTTTAAAGTAATTATGTAATTTAGGGGAGGAGTTTTTCAGTAGTTTTTATGTGGGATGTGTCCTCCTAAACGACTTGTGAATTTTTGATAGGCATTAACCCCCTAGAAAGTCAGACATTGCTGAAAGGCTACATGCCCAGTAGTTCTCCAATACTAGTCTGATAAGCAGTTTTGGAGATGGTCTCCCTTTTTTTAGGAATCTAGATCTGGTTTGGGGAAAATCAGTGTCAGTTTTTGTTTTCATAACTATGACCTTAACTTTCATCTTCAAAATTTACTATGATGCATGCTCTTTTTACTTCATAGTGGCATGGGTCAGGATCAAAAGGGGAATAATCAAAGAGAAGCAGAATCTCAACTTGAATTGGTGAAACTCTATCCTGTTTATTAACTCTGCTCTGCAAGCCACAGTATATTGTACTTGGATCTTGTAACACTCTATTTTAGAAAATAATAGTCAAAGTGAGTGTTTTAACCAGAGTATGAGGGTTTTAATATAAAATGTGCCTTTCTTTTAAATTGATTGCAAATGTACTTTCCAAATATTTTACTTTGTAAAAAGAATTCTTGGAGGAATTCCAGCGACTGGTACTTTACAGCTAGCTAAATACAGAGAATTCCCCTTTTAAATATGCCTTGAAAGCTTTGCAAATCCTGGGTATATCATAGAATCATAGAATCATAGAAGGTTTTGGGTT
>BOSO01010697.1:0-14199 GCA_018403395.1 Gorsachius goisagi | reverse complement strand
GTCTCTCTCGGCAGGGCTGCTCTCAATCCTTTCTTCCCCAACCTGTATTGATACCGGGGGTTACCCCGACCCAGGTGCAGAACCTTGCACTTGGCCTTGTTGAACCTCATGAGGTTCACACAGGCCCACCTCTCCAGCCTGTCCAGGTCTCTTTGGATGACATCCCGTCCTTCTGGTGTGTCAACCGCACCACTCAGTTTGGTGTCGTCCGCAAACTTACTGAACTTCTGTAACTGAGATGTGCCTCATTCTGAATAGAAAAAAAGGAAGCATTGCAATTTCTGGAAGAAATTCTGTTATTCCATTGTTATTTCATTTGGCACTATTACTATGCACATTCAGGCACCCTTCTTAAAAATTTCAGTACCACGGATCTGTATTGTCACATGCAATATTAGCTTTATTTATGGGATAAGGTTTACAGATAAATAAGCATTAAACTCATAACTACAAGAGAAATAAAATATTACTTTATCAGCCTGTCTAGATTTCCTTTTTGCCAGGACATTGTCATAACAAGGTGTCATTTTTCCCAGTCTCTATAATGATATAAATATTGAGGGATGATCCAGTGTAGTATACTGATTTCACAAAGAAATGTATTAAAAGTTACAATGAAAGTATAATTCTTCCTGGTGTTGACTGAAAGATTTTATTAGGAATAAAAAATAAGTAACAAGAATCTAAATAAACTTTTTGGTATGACCATAAAGCAACAGAAAGAATACTTCTCTATTAGTGGATTCTTAGGTACATTTCCATACCCAGAGTACCTCTACATGATTCAAAACGTATTCCAGTTTTCTACTGGTACCACCACTGTATTTCTGTATTTCAAACTTGTTTGTGTTGTTTGCCTAATCCTAAAATACGTAAAGTGGTTTATTTTAGTGTTTCATTCAGGTTTATTTTTATGTGGAAGTAGGTATATTATTGAAAGGTTTTGCCAACATCATTGTACATTCCTACTATGGAGCACAACTTTATCAAAAAATTAAACAAAACAATGAAATGTAAAACCCCAGACTGTATAAAGTAAAGAATAAGCAAAGAATTGTCACTAACCCGTATGTCACTGTGGAGGGAACCTTCTCACTTGTTTTTCAATGTCTGCAGCTCCTGTCATAATGCCCTGGTTTTGGCTGGGATAGAGTTAATTTTCTTCATAGTAGATGGCATAGTGCTGTGCTTTGGATTTAGTACTAGAAGAATGTTGATAACACACTGATGTTTTTAGTTGTTACCAAGCAGTGCTCAGACTACTCAAGGACTTTTTGAGCTTCTCCTGCTAGGCCAGGTGAGTAACAAACTGGGAGGAAGCACAGCTGGGACAGCTAACCCAAACTTACCAAAGAGCTATTCCATACTATATAACGTCATTCTCTAGGGGGGGTTAGTTGGTCGGTGGCTCGGGGAGTGATCGCTGCTGGGGACAGGCTGGTGAGCAATTGCATTGTGCATCATTCGTTTTGTACAGTCTTCCATTCTTACCATTCTCATTATTACTATTATTATTATTTTCTCTTAGTAAACTGTCTCTATCTCAGCCCATGGCTCTAACCTTTTTTTTCTTCCCGATTCTCTCCCCCATCCCACTGAGGGAGGGGGGAGTGAGCGAGCGTCTGTGTGGTGCTTAGTTGCCATCTGGGTTAAACCATGACACATGCTTAACAGATTTCAGACTAAAGTAACAATAACTCTGAGATGACCCACTCCCTAGACCACAAGAGAATTTTCCTTTGGACTAGGTTATGCTCAGCTCTCAGATCAAATGGTGTCATCACCACACATATGACTCTGGGTTGTCTAATGGAGCAGTCACTGGCTGAGATGTTGGGTCTCTAATAGCACTTGGGACACCCTGGGGCCAGCCCCCTCCAGTTCAGTGTAATTTGAAAATCTTTTTTCATGGGTTTTCTGAGTGAACTGTTTGAACTGTAAGCGATAGTGGCTGTAGGTGTTTTTGATAAAGCTTGGAAAAAACCCCAATTGTTAAGGGATCCACTTCTCTTTTGGTATTTCTATGCTCCAATGTTTTAATAAAGGGAGAAATAATTTAATATTGAATAGAGACATTTAAGCTTTTAGTAATTTTTGGAATTCTTTTATAATATTGTTGTATATTTGTGTATAGGAGCTTGTTCTAAGCTCTCAATTGTGTGGCAGCTAGCTAACAGGACCAATGAAAATATACAATTTCAAATTTCTTGAATTCTTAGCTCCTCTCACAAAATGAAAGAAAGATTTAAATTCTGAACACATTTTAGAAGGTAGAAAGTAAATTTCTTTAATACATGATTAAAATATAATAAAAATAAATTTTTTACCCCCAAAAGGTTTTGTCAAATAGCTTAGAAATCTATACCAGTTCAGTACTACAACACTGATGATTTCATTGGTACAACACTTCTGATGATTTTCAGTTAAGTTTTGAAAACTGAGTTTGTTGGCAAAAGAATCCTCTATATTTCTATTTTTTATACATCATTCACAGGGATTTTACAAAAGGTCTTCAGGTTGTTTAAAATTCTTGACTTTTGAAAATGGTTTAAAAAAACCTTTTCCATCATTTTTGCTGAAAGAATGTTTGTTGCTATATAAGTTTTGTGGAATGAATGGAATATTTCATGGATATTTTTCTCACTAAAAAATTCTTAATTGTTAACAAGGCCACATATTGTACTTTAATATTTTTAAACAAAGTTAATTTAATGACTCAAAGGAAAATTCAGCCTTTTCTTCTCTTTTCAAATTTTTCTTGTTACCTCTGGGTTTGTTTTTGCGTTTTTTGGTCTCTATCCTTTTCTCCCCTTAGAATAACATTTCATCACTCCAGGTTTTCAATATCTCATTTTGATTTGTTTGCCCAGAACAAAGTCAAAAGCATTCACAAACTGGGGAGAAAGGAAGCAAATTTCTAAAAAACAAACATGCCTTTTAAGCTAATCTGGATCATACACTCTGGAGTGTATCACATTTCCTCACCTTGCCTAATTTAGTTCTCTAGTGATGCCTCACTAGTGAGTTTGCATACTATTTGTTATTAGAGCCTTCTCAATGTAAAATAAGGCATAAAAGAGATAAAAGGGAGAAGATCATATTTTCAGAATGGAAGTACCTTTAACTTCTACTGAAATTACTGGTAGCAAGGGTTGAAGACAGAATATTCTCAGTGGCTGAACAAATAAATTAGTTATTTCAAAATACTTTAAAACATGCTTTATAGAAATAGTCTCTTTATCTCTTTCCCTTCATTTAAAGCAGTTCAGGGGACATTAAAAGCAATTAGGGATTTTCTAGATTATTCTATGCAGTATTCTTCTGCCATTAAAACTGTTAATATGAGTAATCAGTATCCAGGAGCTGGTTTTTGCTTTGTTGAGCAATCCAGTGAGTTAAGTGAATACCTGTCTTATGTATTGAAAGATACTCACACAGGGACATTATATCTAGTACAATTAGTTGCCTAAATATGGTTAAATATGTAGAGCATCACTCAGAACTAAATAATGTATGTGTTACTCCAAAGAACATTGGTAACTTATGAATTTCTATTAAGCCTGTTTCACTCATTTTTTATTAAACTTGAAAGCTGTGACCTATCTAGAGATTTCTGGTTAAATGAAGCTAATTGAAGACTGGAAACATGAGTATATGTAAATCAGTTAATATAAATTTAAGTTAATGAATAAAATTGATTTCAAAATGTGATTTTTTTGTCCACAATATCACTTTGCTTGCTTTAAGTAAGATTGCCTCATTTTATAAATAATTTAGGGTCCCCCTTTCTCCGAAATCCATGAACCACCATTATAGCGTTATTATCATGGTACTTTGTTCATCAGTGATTAGATTCAGTCTTCTGAAAGTGTGGGATATTTTTCACAGGAAGGGATGCAAAGGTAATTCATCCTTGCTTATGATACCTGAGATACCAGAGGATTTTCTCTATGAGTGAATCCGTGTGGGATACTGACATGAGCCAAGTGACATGGTATCAAGGGCCACACGTACCATTGCCCCACAATTTGAAGGGGAGATTCAATGGCATTTGGGGTAGTGATGCTGCATAAACTCTTTCTAAACCCTCATCCATGATGATGAATTTTCACCCTACTGACATCCAAATAAAGCTTTAGTTGTAACAATCACAGATTCCATTGTATTAACAGTAACCTGGTATTAAGACTAAAGTTCTAGACTAAAGGCAGCTAAATACATGAGAACCTATAAACACTGCTGCATCCACTGATCTTGGTGTTAAAGCACTTACCATGAACTCAGGAGACCTGGCATCGACTGGATTAGTCACTTTATCTTTGTCCCTGTCTGTGAACCCAACAGAAACACCCATACAATTACAAAAAATACTGAAAATGCTGTAGTTTTGTAAAGTGTACATTGATTCAGTCTTCTTCATTCACTTTCCTCAACTCTCCTTCTCTTAGAAAAGACCCTCCAACTAACATTTTGGTGTGTAAAATGCATGTGAATGTGGAATACTTTTACATCATGCTGTTTACTTTCCTCAGATGTTTGGGATTAAAGTGACAGAATTAACATTTACTAAAATTAAACAAACACAAAATTAAACAAAAAAGTGAACTTTGGAACTCATTGTCCTGATTTTGGCTGGGATAGAGTTGATTTTCTTCCTAGTAGCTGGTATCATGCTGTATTTTGGAGTTAGTATGAGAAGAATGTTGATAACACACCCATGTTTTAGTTGTTGCTGGGTAGTGCTTAGACTGGCCAAGGACTCCTCAGCTCTCAGCTCTGCCAGGTACGCAAGAAGCTGGAAGGGGACACAGCCGGGACAGCTGATCCAAACTGACCAAAGAGCTATTCCAGACCATATGACATCATGATCAGTATATAAGCTGGGGGAAGAAGAAGGAAGGGGGAGGACATTTGGAGTGATGGCATTTGTCTTTCCAAGTCACCGTTATGTGTGATGGAGCGCTGCTTTCCTGGGGATGGCTGCCAATGAGAAGTAGTGAATGAATTCCTTGCTTTTGTTTGCTTGCATGCACAGCTTTTGCTTTAATTATTAAACTGTTTTTATCTCAACCCACGAGCTTTCCCACTGTTTTACTCTTCTGATTCTCTCCCCCATCCCACGTGGGCAGAGTGAGCAAGCAGCTGTGTAGTGCTTAGTTGCTGGCTGGGGTTAAACCACAGCATTCATAAAAAGTTAAAAAATTCTACAAAAATGCAATTTTTTAATCTGATAATTTGATAGAAATTATACTATACAGTTTCTCCCTGCTTTTTTGTTTTTAATCTTTTGAAATTGTATTTTTCAGACCTTAACATTTAAGCTTATAATTTCATTTGAGCTAAGAATGGTATGAACAATTACTAATTCTACTTGACGACACTCATGCTAAAGAGTTATTATGAATAGCAAGGAACATTTGCAACTAAAATAAATAAAAAATATATTCTCAAAGTGCAATTGTATAGCCATTTAAATACGATGCATTTAATTAAATTTATGATTAAAGTGTTGGTCTCTATTTTTATGGGATTGAAACTCTAACTATTGTTTTCTATTTCAAAGTCAGACTATGCTCTTTTTCCATGGTATGTATGTGTGTATAAATATATGTAAATAATGGAATTAGAGATTGCTGGGATGGCATACTATGTTGAAGATAGTAAGGGACTTTTCGATTATCTTCAACAGATTTAGAATTTAGGATAGCATATGCTTCTGTTTTCCAGAAGTATCATCATACACATGCATACAAAGCAAACACAAAGTTTGGTAGGATTTTACATCATTTTGTCTTGTACAAGTGTCTATATGAAGTACAAGAGATCTACTGGATTCTAGGGTCAAATAAAGGCAACATCCCATCAACATGGGGCAAAAGGCGTTGTAGACTCCCATGCCTGCTTTTTCTAGATCTGTGGCAATTCTGTCCATAAATTGCTATTATATACCTCTATACATTCTTTTTCTCTGAGCACACATAAAACTCAACTATTCATAGTGAAAACAAAGATCTCTCTTGTGGTCTCTCAGCATTTACTGCCCTCCGCAGGATATTTTAGATGGGATTTTATAAACTGTTTATTGATGTAGTTGCATAGGTACAAGCAAAATTTATTCAATAACCCTTTTAAAATTCACAGGAAAATATGCAGTCAGTTTACCATCATTTCTATAATAGCAAGAGACTATTTCATACATATCCTTGAGTCACTCTTAGGTTATATAAACTCAATTTAGCTAAGAGGAAAGGAAAGGTACGTCACCATTTTTTGATAAAAAACTCTATATCCCTATTAGTAAAACTTTGCTACTATATTAATGCATCCATTTAAAACTAGGCACTTGTTTATGAAATAGTAATGTATGGGATACATGCAGTGAAATTTATAAATTAAGAAAGGGGGTGGATGTAGGACAGTTGGCATATCACGGTATAAAGGCAAATGACATAAGGAAAAAGTACTGCAGATGAAACAAATACATGAATTAATTTGTAAATAATAGATGAAAATGGGCTATTATGCAGCAAACAGAGTAGCTGGATTGCTATATCTCATTCAACGTATCTGGATACAACTATGATTTCCTTCACACTCTAGTCTTATTATAATAATATATCAAAAAGAGAGATTATTAGATACTTTAAAAATAAATGTTTCATTTTTACCCCAGAATTCCAACTATTAGTAGTCCAGATAGTTACCACTTTGTGGTAACTTAGGACTTTGAAAAAGCACGTGAAAAATGCCATATACCAATCCATTCAATTACTGCTTTGTTCTGCCTAGTCTCTTTGTGTAATGAAATCAATGAAAAATAAATGGCTTCCATGCAACATGTTCTTATATATTAGTACCTTAAAATCTTCATCAATAAAGTTACCAAAATATTGCTAGAGGGTGTTTTTTTTGTTTGCTTGGACAGACCTGCATGAACCAATAAATGAAACAAAACAGATGCCAAAAGGTATCCAGATGGTCGCAGTTCCCAAAATCCTGTATCCTTACAGAGTCATAACTGACAAACCCCACTGCACCATACAGAGGAAAAATATCGTCTCTGATCTTTCAAATGCCTTGTTATCACATTACACCTAATTGATGAGCATAAATATTGATTTGGGTCACAATGGCTACCAAACATTGATATACTGCTTCTGCTTTCTTAACCTCAGCAGTTAACATTTTGCAGCAATTGTTGTACTAATGTTGATTAATTACAGGCCTTTTTGATTTATGCCAATGCAGCACAGTAATCCACATTAAACAATTTTATACTTCATTCGATTACTTTATTTGGTTTTAGTTATCACAGAACAAAATATTGTCTACAGGCTATTGCTAAGCACAGTGGGCACTGAGTGAGTGCAACCCTATGAAGTCAAATCTGTCCCTGTTATCTTCTAGTAAGGACTGATTATGGAGGAAGGTACCCATCTGACTTCCTCTCAATCTGCTCTTGAGTATTTTTATCCCATAACAATAAAAGTATATAACCTGCAGGCAACAGCCAAGATCTTAGCATTGTCTTTATTGAGCTGTGTATTGAGATATCACAAAGAGCACCTGAATGTTCACTTGGTTCAGTCTTTCCAACAAACTGTTAGTCTTTCAGAAAAAATGTATTGTGGATCTGACCACATGTAGTTGTTAATGTGACACCTTTACAAGAGCATTTTAGCCTGCTGTCCTAGATAAATTCCCAGTGAGATAATTACACTGTCCTACTTTGGATAGTTTTTCCACCCCTAAAATTTCTTTATTTCTTCTCATAAACTGTTGTGGAGAAATGCAGTGTGAGGGTAAGGAGCCTGGCAGATGTCACACACAATATATTATCCATAAAAATGCTATCACCCTCCTTGGTTTGAGGTAAATTATGTACTCTTAAATTTACACCTTATGTGCTGAAATATTGAGTGTGTGCATAAAATGTGTCTCAACTGAGACAAAAATATTACATCATCTAGAAGTTTCTCTAATATAAAGGGAGAAAAACCCTGGAGAATCTCTCCCTGGGAGAAAAAAAAGAATCCTGAGGATTACTTTGCTAGAAAAAAAATCAGTAGAAATAAGGGAAATCTCAGGAAAATCTCTTCTACTTTCCTTGACAAGTAAAATAGAAGCAAACAGACAAGAAAAAATACTTTATTTTGAACATGGAAAAGTACTCCTTGACAAAGTTATTGTTAATAAAGTCTTGGTTAGCTTCCAAGGTGAACTTTTTATAGCTGTTAGAATTCAGAGAGCTAACAGGCAAAGAGGGAGTTCCTATTGCTCCATACAGTTATGATCATTAATATACAAGCCCTACCGAGACTGTTGTTAATTATCAGGTAAATTTATTCTTATATGTTTCCAGGAAATTAAAAATAAAACAGAAAAAAAAAAGGACAATATTTGACAATAAAATATGTTTTGAGAATGTAATTAAGAAATCTTCTCTTTCCCTCCTTCATATGTGAAAACAGTTGAACTCTAGAAACTTTGAAAGAGGATTTTAAGGTGAATTCCTACCACAAGATGGTACAGTGCACCCTTGTGTGTAAAGCAAAAGATGTGGGAATAAAAAAGCAGCTACAGCATGGAAAGATTGCCATTGGTCGCACATCTGAAGGGAAAAAATTTGTGGAAAAAGAAATTTCTTATATGTAATATGAATTAACTGTAAAGGAGAATAACATGACAGCCTCAAATATGGCAAAGAAGTTAGGCTGCATATTACAGGCACTTTTAAGATGCTTTTAAGACCCTAGATACTTCTCTCACACTGTTAACAATTCTCAGTGGAAATACATCCTTTTTAGAACTGAGAGTAAAGCATTTACAAAGACATTTTTCTCATTTTTATACTACTTGTTTTTTCTGGAAAAATAACGTCTTTGAAGCTAGTTGCAGCTCTTCTTAAAAAAAAAACAAAAAACCAAACCTAAAAATCCTAAAAAAATATAGATGCACACAAGTCTATGGGGCTGGATGGGATCTATCCAATCTAAACCTTCCCTGGCACAACTTGAGGCCATTTCCTTTTGCCTTATTCTTGTTACTTGGGAGAAGAGACCAGCACCCAACTTGCTACAACCTCCTTTCAGGTAGTTGTAGAGGACGATAAGGTCTCCCTTCAGAGAACCTCCTCTTCTCCAGGCTAAACAACCCCAGTTCCCTCAGTTCCTCCTCATAAGACTTGTGTTCCAGACCCCTCACCAGCTTTGTTGCCCTTCTCTGAACATGCTCCAGCACCTCAATGTCCTCCTTGTAGTGAGGTGCCCAAAACTGAACACAGTATTCAATGTGTGTCCTCACCAATGCCGAGTACAGGGAAAAGAAGAGTTCCCTGGTCCTGCCGGTCACACTGTTCCTGGTACAAACCAGGATGGTGTTGGCCACCTGGGAACACTGCTGGGTCATATTCAGTTGTCTGTTGACCAGTACCCCCAGATCCCTCTCTGTAGACCCTTAAGCAGATCAACACTTCCACCCAACTTGGTGTCATCTACAAACTTATGGAAAGTACACTCAATCCCCTCATCCAGGGTGTTGATAAAGAGGTTAAATAGAACTGGCCCCAATGCTGATCCCTGGGGAACACCACTTGTGACCAGCCGCTGTCTGGATTTAACTGCATTCACCACCACTCTTTGGCCCGGCCATCCAGCCAGTTTTTTACCCAGAAAAGAGTATGCTTGTCCAGGCCACAGGAAGCCAGTTTCTCAAGCAGAATGCTGTGAGAAATGGTGTCAAAGGCTTTGCTAAAGTCCAGGTACACTACATCCACAGCCTTTCCCTCGTCCACTAAGTGGGTCACCTTGTCATAGAAGGAGATCAGGTTAGTCAAGCAGGACCTGACTTTCATAAACCTATGTTGACTGGGCCTGATCTACTGGTTGTCCTGGAGGTGCTATATGATGGCACTCAAGATGATCTGCTCCATAACCTTCCCAGGCACTAAGGTCAGACCAACAGGTCTATAGTTCCCCAGATCCTCCCTTTGGCCCTTCTTGTAAATGGGTGTCACATTTGCCAGCCTCCAGTCAAGTGGAACTTCATCCAGGATTGCTGATAGATGATAGAAATGGGCTTGGTGAGCACCTCCACCAGCTCCCTCAGTGGACCTCGTCTGGCCCCATGGACTTGTGTATGTCTAATTGTCCGAGTAGGTGACTAACCATTTCCTCTTGGATAATGGCAGCTTTGTTCTGCTCCCCATCCCTGTCTTCTGGCTCAGGGGGCTGGGTACCCAGAGACCCAGAATGAGGGAAAGAAGATATTAAGTACCATATACCATGATGCTGAATGTGACATTAACATTGTTAAACATTGCATGTAGTATTTGGTACTTTTGAATAAAAGTTGATGATGTCTTGGAGTAATGTTGTCCTCTCAAGGCCTCAATGTTATTAAAAAGTACGTAACAGTCCTGTTAAGACTCTAGTCATTGAAGCTTTATAAAAAAACCTTGAAAGTAGAAAGTTTCAAATAGTGGAAATACAACCAAAAAATGCCCAATTACGTTTTGTAGACAAATGTAATGATTTCTGAGCATGCATGATTCATGATTTTATGAGTACTTAGTATTAGAAATAACAACTAACATGAAAAATGGGAAGATTTTTACTTTAATGTCCAAAGAAATGTTAAAATATCATTAGCAGTAGAGTATGTTACTTTCTGCAATTAAAATAGGATTTTTTTCTTGAAATCTCACACCTTGTCACTAATTTAAGTTACAGGACAAAAGGCTCTGACTTGGATGGTTTTCAAGCATGAATGACATGGAAATTTAGGCTTATTTTCCCTGCCTTCTATTTTTTTCTGTTTTAACGTAATTTAGAACCATAAGATGGGGCAGAAGCAACTAATCATTGAATCCAGCTCCATACCTGCATGGGCAACCATGCTGTAGGTCATGAATAACCCCAGGGCGCCACTCTCAAAATCTCCTCCCAGTACTCCTTATTTATGTTATATTATAACATGAATGCATAGTGAGTACTACTACTGCTACTACTACTACTACTACTGCTGCTACTACTACTATATTATATAATCATATATTACATATTAATTTCACATGTACAGCTATATACTATATGTAATAACTATATAGCTAATACAGTAAATTTCCAGTCTGGGCCACAATCCAGATTGGTAATCATTGGAATTCCAGTAAGGATGGTACCACGCCACACAGGCTACGATTCAGATAAGGTATGTTCCAAGGCTATCAGGGGATAACTGATTGTTCTCGTTCTCACTCCCCGCCTCAGCCATGTAGGAGTTTCTGCTATGAACATTGCTGCCTAATCGTCCGACTCCCTACACCAAGACCAAGATCTGATAGGATTTTCTGAGATAGTAAAATGGTCAAGAGGAACAGAGCAGGGGGCAGATGGACCACCACAGCTGGTGAGGTAGGAACTGCATTGCTGCTGAGAGGGTCGGCAAGCTTAGCTGAGTGCAAGCACCTCTGCTGCAGAGGACAGGGGTAAAGGTTTGAAGGGGGTTGTTGTCAAGACAGTGACCTAAGGAAGAGGTTTTCGTGTCTGTATGAACTGGAAGGGTCTGACAGGAGTTAACAAGGACAAAACAAGAGGTTTGGAGGTCATGCTTTTGTCTACATCTTACTACTTGTCATTTTTAATCTGCACACGCCAAAAAATGTTCAATTTGATTTTGTTATAGCACATCCTCTCTGGCCAGATATGTCCTCTTCTGCAAGCATTCTTCTCTGTACTTTGTATGTCTTAGTGTGGGTAGTTGGGGGCTGTGTTATTTCAGCAGCATAAGTGTAGACTACTTTGGTATTTATAGTTATTTTCTGATCGTTTATACACAAGAGCTGAAAAAAAGCATTACTTAATTTAAGTCACCAGAGTTTTGTTATTTGATCTTTAATTTTTTATTATTTCAGTAAATAATTGTAAGTATTGAACATTCTTCCAGTATATGTCTACAACCATATTCATATCTCATGAGCATAATAGAGCAAAAGTCTAGTTGGTTCAATTTATCCTTATATGGAAAGTCCTAACGCTGTTCGCAAGCAGTGTGACTCTAGTCAACTACTTGAGAGATAAGGATATTAAATGTTTATGAGCCTTGCACAGAAAGATAAACTCTTGCAATTAAAAAACCCTTGCCCTTTTTAAACTATGATGGTTAATGTTGAATTATGAAGCAATATTACTTGTGAACTCCCACATATTATAGCCTAAGCACTACTTTCATTAGTAAACATTGCCAGAACAAATGAAAGTAAAATGCAACCTAAGCCTGGCATTAGATTTTTTACAAGTCTTGGCTGAGACTCTGATAGATTTTTCTGAATGATGGCTAGTCCAGGAAGGCTTTTTTCTAACAAAAGCTAGTTAATAAAATCTAATATTTAAAATAATTAAGACTGGAAAAAGTGTGTATTTTCTTAACTAAGTCTTAGTTTCCTCAGACATCTTCCTTTTTTAAAAAATATTTTCCACGTTCTTTAAATTGTGATTTTTTTTCCCCATCTAAAAAAAGTTGACCATAAAAAGGTGCTTGAAGAGAAAAAAATTGCTAAAAAAATTTGTAACCTGGCTTTTAAATGTAAGTTTTAATCCTGCTGGTGCATAGCATACTATTCCTGATAGCCTGAATGAGCCCAAAGAAATACTATATTGAGCTTATTTAGCCTTAGAATATAATTCAAATCTTAAATAGTGTGTCGAGCGAGCTCTGCAACTGCTGCTTGGGGCTTTTTGGTAACTGTTTGGTGTACTTGCTCTTTTCCCTTTGAAGAGAATACATTTGTTTATAACAAGTTTTATTCCATTTTTGGCACCTCATGAAGCTGTGGGATAAAACACTTTCAGAAACAAAACTTAAAATAAGAGGTTTCTTCTGGGACAAATATTCAAGTTCTTCAACTTTCTGTCAGCTGTGACTTGTACCTTCTACCTCATTTTTTCATGTAATAGGTAAAGATGTTCCATCTAAATTTAATGAAACTTGGAATTTCTGTTACATAATGTTTGGATTAGACAATATATATGTGTTTGTTGCTTGTTCATTAAAATTCCTATTTTTGTATTCAAACAAGTTTTTAATATGAAATTTTGACTCATTGGCTTAGTGAAAATGGACATATTTCAAATTATTTTTATATATTAGATATTTTGTTGTCTAGATAGCTTACCATTTAATAATGCTTCAAGTAAATTCAATGCTGTAATAACAGAGAAAAAAAAAATCTTGCTGCTAGCTCGTGTTCCTTCACTGAGTTTTCATTAAAAGTTGTATGCAGAAATCTGTTTAGCAGATTTTTCACTTTGTGTATTACAACTACTCACTTCTGCAAGCTTAAATATTTTAGTTATGTTACAGTAAAGATACTTTGTGAACCATGCTGAACTGTTAAGCTGGCTTTAAAGAAAAGTTTTGAGTTAATAATTTTTGTGTTATTTTGTAATTTGAATTTATACTCAAATCCTAGTATTTGGATGTTCTTTATAGTGTTATGCACAGCTTCCTTACCAAGTAGTTCTGGGGGGGTGTGTATTACTCTTTTTTTTTTATTTATTTCTTGTTTTTGAATGCTATTTAGCCTGATGACAGGATAATTTCATGTTGTGAGGAAACTCGGGAAGTCTCTAATCCAAGTTCCTGCTTAGAGAAGGTCAGCGATAAGATCAGACCGGGATGCTCTAAGCTTTATTCAGTTGGGTTTTGAAAACCTCCTAGAATGGAGACTGATAAAGCTAGGCTTTTTAAAAAGGTTTCTCTATAACATAAAAGGCAATAACTGTTTTCACATTGCACAGTACTATAATGAACTGTGACTGTGCACACTGGAGGAACTCTGGTAAATTCAATTACTCTGTTAAGAAAAGATTATTTCTTGAGATACACTCAGAGAAGAAACTCAAAGGTGATATGTTCCTGCTGTCAGTGTAAGCAAAGAACTGGTTAATATAGCAACCCAGAAGTCGGTCTTGACTCCATCTCAACCAACATTTGTATGATTGTTGTGGTTTAACCCGGCTGGCAACTAAGCACCACACAGCCGCTCGCTCACTCCCCCCCCTCCCTCAGTGGGATGGGGGAGATAATCGGAGAAAAGAAAAAAAATGTAAGACCTGTGGGTTGAGATAGAGACAGTTTAATAAGAGAGAAGAATAGCAATAGTAATAATAATAATGGTAAAAGAATATACAGAATATATAA
>BOSO01010693.1:54056-75269 GCA_018403395.1 Gorsachius goisagi | reverse complement strand
GGTGTGGGGCAGAGCCTGCGCCCCATCGCATCCCTCTGCTGGCTGCAGCTGGGCTCTCGTTTTGGGGCTGGGGCCATGGGGCAGGATTTGACCCCTACAGGGCATCCCTCCCACACCCCCCAAGCCATTTTGCTGCTGATTTCAACTAAACCGGGCCAAGAGCCTCCTCCCAGCCAAAAATCACCTTTTCACCCCCAAAATTAATGCGGGGGGGGAGCCCCTTTCCACCCCAAACCCCCGCCTGCAGCCTCCCCGCGCTTCGAGCCGAGGTTTCATTTCTTTTAATGCTCAAAATGCAAATTTATTGAGTTATTACAAATTAAATGCCCGTCGGGTTGGGAGGGGGGGAACCCTGCACGATCGCATTTCCCTGTCGCGGCCGCCAGGTGGCGGCAGAGCGCAGCGCGCCGCGGGGTTGATTGACAGCTGTCACTCACCGCCCTCGGCGGCTGGCAGTGAAGGGGTTGAGTGGGGTACGTGGCTGTGGGTCAGCCCAGGGTGGGTTTTGGGGTCCCGGGCTGGTTATTTCCATGCTACGCTCTCCCCTGCATGGAAGCGCGTGGCCGGGGAGCTCCTGGGCTCTGGTGTGAATTCCTCAAAAAGAAATCAAAATCAAAAAACCGCGTCTTTGCCCACCCAGGCGGCGCTGGCGGCAAGACCCACGGCGGCCAGCAAGGTTTCCAACCAACAGCACCCAGGCGAGGCAAGGACCTGGACATCGCCTTTCAGCCCCTTGGGGGCTTGCAAAGCCGGGTTTGGAGCCACCACAGGGTGCCCAGCACTCCCGGAGCTGAATTCCCCCCCCCCCGGGACGACGATTTGAAGAGCAGGTTCAGCACCATCCACCTCCGAGAGGCTTCTCCTTGCAGGGCAGGAGGGACCTTCCCGCCGCTTCGCTCCCGACGCCTTCGCTCGGGGCTGAACGCAGGCGGCTGGCCCCAAAATACCCAAAAAACCATTTCAAATTTGTTTTTTTTTTTTGTTTTACAGGCCAGTGTATTTAAAGCCGGAGGTGCTGGGAAGTGCCTCTGCCCTCCGGGGACGAAGCAGCCGGAGGAAGAGCGAGGAACGAAGGAGAAAATCCTTCGCCCCCAATCATTCAGCCGGCGGCCCGGGGAGAACGGGGAGCTTTTCTCTCCCCTTATTTCTAAGTTTTGGGAAAGAAGGTTGGAAGCTGAAGTTGGTTTCTTCCCAGTGTGACCCTTGGTTGAAGCATCTCCCAGCTCCAGCTTCCCCCCCCACCCCCACCCCATGCAATAATCGCTCCCGGCAGCCAGAAACTGTTCTTCGTACGGCCAAAGAATAATAAAAAAAGCACAAGTTTATCTGTTATTTCTGTAATTTTTGAGGTGCAGCCTTAGCTCCGGAGAGGGAACCGGGGGTCGGTAGCGTGAGGTAACAGCGGGCATTTAAAAATCCCAAATCTGGCTGTATTTGAGGCGAGGCCGGCGCTTTTCCAGCCGAGCCCCTGCCAAATTTGCATCCCCAAACCATCGGCCCTTCGGAGTTGTGCGTGCATGCACCCCGCAGACCCTCCGCCAGCCCCCAGCCCGCTTATTTTACAGCCCACCCCCCTCCAACTTGGAAGTCGATTTAAAGAACAGCAACAAAATTATATGCCCGGCGTAAATCTTTAATCGGAACGTGGGGTCAGTTTATTTTTTTGCCTCCCCCCCTTGGAGCCCATGCTGCTGCGTACAATCCAAAGAAAGCCGAGGAAATTATTCATGGGGAATCTATTTCTGCTTTCCCTCTGTGGGAGCCGCGGAGGCAGGGTCCGGGGGTGAGCAGCTGTCTCGGGGCGATTAAAATTCGTTCCGAGAAGTTGAGCCGCGGCCGCCACGCCAAGGGACGGATAAATCGCCGGTGACTTCGCGCCGCTCCCGGTTTTGCTTTCCCAGCAGTGGATGCCGGCGCACCCAGCCCGTGGGAAGCCGCACGTGTGGCCCCCAGCTCCATCCACCCCAAAAAGCATCCGTGTGGCTTTACACCCGGGGGGGGGGGAATTGGCCCCGGAGCATCTCAGCAGCCCCTTCCCCACCTCCAAAGGATCCAAACGTTGAGGCGGAGTTGCCAAAGCTGCTGGGAGAATAGCACAGGGCGTGCTTTTGGGGGGGGTTGTTGTTGTTATTATTATTATTATTATTATTATTATTATTTTAACTATATTAACTATCTTATTATTACTATTATCTTATTGATACTATTATTATCATATTATTGCTATTATTGTCATTGCTGTCACTATTATTGTTATTATTATTACTATTACTATTATATTTATTATCATATTTTATTATATATTTATTAGAATATATTTATTTTTGCATATTTATTAGTACGCATTTTATTACATATTTATTACATTTTTTATTATTATTATTAGCTGATCATCCTGAGATCCTCATCCTGATTAGATCACTCTTACTGCCATTATCCCAGGAACGCTCGGGCCTATCCATCGACAACGGGCTGCCAGGGCGCGTGGGTCCCGGTCATCAGCAGAAGCAAGAACCTCTCTTCTCATGGGTATTTTTTTTTTTTTTTTTTTTTTAAATTTTTCCTTCATTTCTTTTATTTCAGGGTCACGCTCCACGGCCCAAAGTGCAAAATTACCTGTTATTTATTTATTTATTTATTTAAACCCCGGCAAAACCCAGCCAGGTCGAGCCCTTTCTGTTAACACACCCCCCCCCCCCGCCTCACCCACCCCACCCCAGCCCCATCCTCGAAATCCAAAGTAGTGAAGGATTTTTGCGGCAAATAATGGATCATTTTCCCATTTACCCGTGATTCAAGGATTAATAACTAATCCCATCAAAGGACATCTGCTTAGATTGTTCCTTGTCACTGAAAGTAAATAGAAGCCTTTTAGTCTTTAGCCCTAAACTCCTCCGAGGTTATTATGCCCAGGGAACCTCCTACAAGCGCTCGCTTTTTCTTTTGCTCCCGCTGTGACCAACCCTGGAGGGAGAAAGCAAACTTTGCCGGGCCCTGGACAGAAAGGTTATTTGCTGGAATGGAGGAGACTTTTGATGAGAGGCCGGGGAAACTGAGCCCCTTCACCCTCCCCTAAGGCTCGGCTCTAGCGGGGGGGCTGCAGCCCGCCGAGCCCTTTGAGTCGCATTGTCCTGGGCATTTCCCCCCCCCCCCCGACCCCATTCAGGTTGGGGCTGCCGTGGCTTCTTTTCCCCCCCTCTTTTTTCTCCAAAAAAAGCTTTGCTCCCCCTGGAAAGCTTCACACACACACCCTGGAAAGCTTCTGTCTGTGTCCGGCCCCCCCCATCCCCAGAAAGCTTCGATGTCCCCCCCCAGAAAGCTTCACGCACACACCCCGGAAAGCTTCACTCCCCCTGGAAAGCTTCACACACACCTCCTGGAAATCTTTGCTCCCCCAAAAATCTTCTACACCCCCCCCCCCCCCCCTGGAAAGCTTCGTTTCCCCCCCCGCCCCGCCTCCAGAAAGCTTCAATCCCCCCAGAAAGCTTCACACACACACCCCTTTGCTCCCCCCTGGAAAGCTTTGCTCCCCCCTGGAAAGCTTTGCTCTCCCCCCTCGGAAAGCTTCGCCCCTATTTACGTGGCGCTTCAGCTTGGATTTTTGGGGGTGAAATAGGAAAAGGAGAAATTGTTTGGGTCTGGGTGCAAAAAAAACCCTAAAATAAAATCAAATTCAGGGGCTGGGAGAAAAAGCCACGGAGGGAAGAGGGGAGCAAGGGATGGATGGGGCTGGGGGCTCCAGCAGGGCGGGTGGAGGGGCGGCCTCGGGGGCGGGGGGGAATGGGGAGGGGGGGATTGGGGATCTTGAGGGCAAGGGCCCTGGGAACTAACGAACTTCTTGCTGGCTAACGGGCTGTCGCCGTGCGGCCGGGGTTGTCGGCAGCCGGGCTCCCAGCGCTTCGCCTGTTGGCTGCTTCTTGGGGGATGGAGAGCTTGCGAAAGGGGGGCTAAACCCAAATTGCCCCAGATCAGAGGAGCCCTGCCCCATCCTCTGCCCAGGACCTGCAGTCTATAAATCTTACAGAATTATTTCTTCCCAGGGCAAACCCCCCACCTCCAAATGAGATACCCATGGGGTCACCCGGGGAGAGCCCGGCGAAGGTCGCGGCGGAACCGATCTCTCCTTGTGTTGGGGTGGAAATAACCAGCAGGCGCCCGTGCCTGGAGGGATGCATGCTGTAAGCATTTCAGAACAGCTAAAATTAGATATTTTTTTCTCTTTTTTTCTCCTTTTTTTTTTTTTTTTTTTCCCCCTGCCAGAACACGGCTGAGTGTCTCATCTATGAACACCAGCTGTGGATTTTTTTTTTTAAATTTTTTTTTTTTTTTGCTCTCCCTTTGGAAAAAGCTTCCTTGGAGATACAGACAAAAAAGAAACGCTGCTCCACCCTCTCCCCTTGGCGCACGCCAAATACGAGCGTAATTACGAATTGGGGGGGGCCCAAACCCAGCCCCTGCTTTGGCCAATTGAGGGGAAAAGCCTTCCAAAAATCCCAATGGCAACCAGCCCCATCGGCCTTTTGCCGTGCGGGGAAGCCGGGGTCCTGCTGGGCTCGCCCTCCCAGCCCCGCGGACCCCCAGCCCCGTGGCCTCCCTCATCCGGACTCAGCTCCGAGCTCCGGCGAAGGGAACAATTGCAGGCAGAGCCAGTGGGAGTTCAAAAGGAGCAATAGTGAATTAAACGATAGCAATTTCCCTTATTTTCTGCCGCTTAAAGGTGCACGCTGGGAATGTTTAAATATCCTTGTTATCCTCTTCAATACCTAGAGAACGCTTTTTTAACGAGCAGGGCTGTAATCAGGCCGCGTTCGTGCCAGGCATCTCTTACTAACAAACGCCGTTCTCCAAAAAAAGAGCTGTCCAGATCCCAGCCAAAGCCCTTTGAAGCAGAAGAAAAGGCACCTGCTGGACTGAGTGCTTCGGGCAGCTGTGCGAGCCGGGGTAGGTGCCGGGGGGACACTTTACCCAATTTGACCGAGACAAAACAGAGCTCCCCTCCAACAGGGGAAGAAGGAATTTTGGGGTTTGGTTTGGGGGTTGGGTATTTTAATTTATTTTTTTTCTATTTTTTTTTTTTTTTCTCTTCCTACCCATTTGGAGGTGAGGCTCACGCCACGCCTCGGGCCAAGACCATCTGATATAAATGAATTTGCTTGTTTTCATGCTCCAGCCCCCTTCCGCTCCGAAGCCCCCGGCGTACGCCCGGGCGCCTTTGAAGGCATCTGGCTGCGCTTTGGCCCGTTGGGTTGAACTCTTAAAAATCTCCACCTCAGGTAGGAAACACTCGCCGGGGAGAGGCAGGAGGAAAGCACGAGGCTTTCCAGCCCGGAGCTGGCTCGGGGGAGAAGGATTTGCCTCCCCGAGGCTGCCGATGGGTGCCTTGGTTGAGGATGGAGCAAAGGGTCCTGCTCCCCGGGGCGGGCAGTGGGTGCCTGTACATGGCTGGCACAGCCCCCCCAGGGCCCGGGGAGGGCTCCGGAGCTTCCCTGCCACTGTCCTTCGGCGTGCAACCGCTCGCTTCAAAATGCAGCTTTTGTTGCCATTTTCTTTGTCTGGGGAGATGCTGGAGCGGTGGCACCGCGCGGCCCAGGCGGCGGCGAAAATGCCCGGCGAACGCCGCCGCTTGCAGAAAAGCGCAGCACGCGGGGTCGGTGCTTTTTAGCACCGAGACAAAGCCGTTTATTTAGAAATCCCCCAACTCCAGACCTCTCTCCTTCCCGCACATCTAGGAACCAGGCGCCCGCACCCCAAATTGTGACATGACTGGGGCGGCGAGGAGGATTTTCAAACAAAAACCTGCGCCCGAAGGCCCCACGGTAGCAGCAAGATGAGCTTTTAGAGGTTGCGGGGCCGTGGTTTATAGGAAAGAAGCACGCGCGGTTTGTCTGGAGTGACGCGTGGTTGTGCGCTTAAAATACTTAAAAAGCCCAAAATCTTCTCTGAGCCCTATGTGGGATTTCTTACAGAGCTCAAACATCTCCTGGACGGAGCCTGTCTGAGCCGGCAGGCAAAAAAAAAAGAGGGAATTTCCCTTAAAAATATCCCACCAGGGAAGATGAGGGAATTTCCCTTAAAAATATCCCACCAGGGAAGGTGTGGGCTGTTCCATGCCGGGGCCCTACAGGATCTCAGCACCCTGCAAAACCATCACGGCCTCGGAGGTGCTCGCTGGTGCCCAGCACCCATTGATGAGCAAAACTCATCTATTATTTTTTCCCCAAGAAGGGGGGGGAAAAGCTGCGGGCAGAGCATTTTGCGGTGGGTATTTCGCCCCCTCCCCACACACAGGGGCTCGGAGAGCAGCTCCCGGCGGGGTGTCCTGCCTGGGGGGAGCCTGGAGCTCCTGGGGTGCCTGGAGCCGGGTGCGGGCACGTGTGCAGCTGTATGTAAATGGGACCCTGCACGCATCCTGCACGCACCGGGCGCGCTGGCGGCCTGCGTGTGCCACGCCGGCGGGACGCGCACCCCCGCGGGCGAGCACGCTTGCCATGAATCCACGCACGGATAGGGCATAGGCACACCCCAAGGTGTTTCTGAGCAGTTTTGGGAGGGGGGTGGTGGTGCTGGTGAATTAAGCACCCCCTTTGCAGCAGGCACCCCCCCTCTCTGCAGCTCCCCAATGTGCAGGGTCTCTCCCCGGTCTGACCTGGGAATTTGGGGGGCGGGGAGGGCAGAACCTGCACCCCACAGGGATGCAGAACCTTGCAAAGACTAAGCAAAATAAAATTAGGGGGGGGGGGGGCGGGTGCCACCGGCCCCGGGTGGGTGCCCAGGGTGGGGGACACCCCTCATGCCCCCCCCCCCCCCAGGGTGTGCCTTTTACTCTGCAAACCAGCCCACGATGGGGGTGTTCCTGGGTGGAATTAATGGGGGTGTTCCTGGGTGGAATTAGGTGGGTTTTTTTTTTGGGGGGGGGGGGGTTGCATTATCTCAACAACTTATTTTTTAAGTGGTGCACGGCTCGGGGGGGGGGGGTTGCAGAGGAGGGGGAGCCCCCGCTTTGTCCCCGGGGGTCCCCTCCCCGCCTGCCTCCCCCAGGACACCGAAAATCCCGGTTTTCCGAGGTGAAAATCATCTTGGATGAGCTGAGATTAACCAACGCCCCCCACCCCCCCGCTGCCCTGCCGCAACCCGGCATTTGCCTTCCATCCCGAGGCAGCTTAAAAAAAAAAAAAGTTTAAACCGCCTCTTTTCCTTAAATAATGCCCCTTTGAGGCTGGGAAATAAAATAAAATAAAATAAAATAAATGTGAGGTGAGAGGGGTACAAAACCTCTGGGCTTTAAGCACCGGCTGGGGGCGGAGGAGCCCGCATTCCCCCGGTGGGTTCAGAGGGAATTCCGCAAAAAACTGGGATGAATTTCTCTTTCTCCTCCCTCTACCCCTTCCTCTGTAAAGTTCAATATAAAAGAAAATAAAGCCGAGCTTTGCAAACCCCCCCAAAAAAAGAAAAAAAATGAAGGTGGGAGGGGTTGGGGATCCCCTGGCTCCCGAAGGGAAAAGTCGCCTCTTTCTTTAATTGCTCCTTTGGGGTAAAAAAGGGTAAGGGGGCGAAGAAAAATTTAAAAATCACTTTTTTAGTCTAATCTGGTGGGTGAAGCCTTGCTCGCGGGCTGCCAAGTGGTGCCAGAGCCTCTCAGGTCTGGAATGAGGATTTTTCCAGGGAAAACCTCTCATCCCGTTGGTCTTCGGTAGCTGCGAATTTGCCAAACGAAAAGGGGAACCGAAAGGGATTTTTAAGTTTTTATTTTTTTTAATTTTTTTTTTTTTTTAAATTTTTTTTTCCCTTCCCCTCCTCTTTCCGAACAGGATTCCCTGCATTTGGAAACTCACGGGAGGTTTGGAGCAACCGGCGGCTCCATTCCCCAAAAAGAAATGAATCAAAAGAGCGAAGGCGATGGAGGTGCCCGGGGTAAGGGAAGGTCCCAGGCTGTCGCCGTGCGGGCTCATTGCCATTTCTGGCCGTTCCCAGTAAATAAATGAATGAAAAAAAAAAAAATATATAAAAATAAGGATAATAAATCCTAGTAGCTGAGGAATTAATGAGGGATGGGGCAGAGGAATGCGGAGAGCAGCGACCCGGACGGGGCTGGGGAAGGCGGCTCCGTTGCCGAGCGAATGCAACGGCTGAAAGGGGTTTTTTTCCCAATTAAAAAAAAAAAAAAGAAGAAGAAAAAAAGAAAGAAAGAAGGAAAGAAACCCCCTGCGATGACCCCTTTCCCCACGTCTCGGTACCGGTCGGGCTTGCGGAGATGTCGTGGTGTGTCCCCCCCCCGGGCTGGTGTCACCTCCCCGGAGCCCTCGGGACGGTTTTGCTCCCTTTGGGTATTTTTATATCTCTATAAATATATTTATTATCCACACCAACCCCTCCAAACGTGTTCAGCGGCAGGAATCGATTCCTGATTTCATTTTATTGTCGTTATTTTGGGGTAGCTGGCGAAATAGAGGAAATGTTATTTATTGGGGGGGGGTGTGGGTGTGACACACACACAGAGAACACACACACAAAAAAATCCAAAGTAAGGGAGAAAATTAATCCAAAGTAAGGGAGAAAATTAGAGTCCAACTTTAAAAGGGGAATTATTCTTCAATGAGCCGCGATTCGGGTTTGTGGAAGGAGGAAAACAAAGTCATTTCCTAAATAAAGGGGGGGGGGGATTTTCATAAAATAATTTAATAAAATGCCACGGTGGGAGAGGCTGCCAATGCCCCCCCCCCCCCTCCGATGGGCACCGGGGAGGGAGCCCGCTCCTGCGGTGCCATCCCCAGCTTTGATCACTCAGTGAATGCCGGGGGGGGGGGGGCTTTGCTCCTAAGCGGTGCTTATTAAGCAAAAAAACCTAAATAAAAAAAAAAACAAACCACAAAACCCCCACAACCTCCCCAAAAAATAACTCAACCCAAAAAAACCCCAAATCCCGACGATGCTGGTACAAATCGCAGGGAACTCTTTTATCGCGAGGGAACTCGCAATCGAGTGGGTGTGCCGGAGAATCCCCGGGTTATGGTGGATTTTTTTTATTTTTAATAAAATATAAAAAGGCCGTAACTACCTCTAACCCCCCCTCTGCCGGGGCCGGTGCCTGGCACCCGGCGTTTTCCCTAATTCACGGGTTTTTTTCCCCAATATCCAGCCCGTAGCAATGGCTTAGGGGCAGCCGCTTCGGCTTTGGGAGCCTGTGAGTTTATTTCGAAGGGAGGAAATTTGGATTTCATGAAAATAGGAGCAAATTGGGAGCAGCCACGCGGGACCCGGGCGCGCGTGTCTGCCCCCTCCCCCCCCCCCAGCTCTTTGTGCACCCGCCCGTTTCCTTTCAACCCACCCAAAATACCCACCAAGAACCCTTTTTTCCCCCCCCACCCCCCTTTCCCCCGCAGTCCTCACCCCAATTTCTAACCCCAAACCCCGCTGCAGTTTTCCCGCATCGCGTCCCCGGCTGCCGAGAGAGGAAAGAGAGAGGGGTTGCCATATTTGCATATATGGTAATGAGCTCCTAATTGCCAGCCTTGCTGGGCTTTGCTGATCGATTTCGAGTAATACATAGGTTAAGGAAGCTTGGAAATATCGCGACTCCCCTCCCCCGCAGCCCCCCCCCACCCCCCGGGCCCCCCTTGCGATGGAGCCGGCCCCGCATTTGCATCGCAACTTTTTTTTTTTCTCTTTTCTTTTTTTTTTTCCTCTTTTCTTCCCCCCCCCCCCCTTTTTTTTTTAACTAGAACACGTATACTTTACGTATAGGCTACGTGGAGGCTCCTCGGCCGCTCCTATATATCCTTACGCCGGGCACAGCCCCCTCTCCCTCCGGCGGCGGCTCCGGCCTCGGGGGCTACCGTGAAGACCCCGCGGGCTACAGAGGTGGGGGCGAGCCGGGGGCGGGCAGGGGCAGGGACGGGCAGGTGAGGGAGGGCAGGGCAGGCAGGTGAGCAGGGTCGGGAGTGCAGGGAGGGCAGCGCGGGCAAGACGGGCAGCGCAAGCAGCGCGGGCAGGGCAGGCAGCGCGGGCAGGGAGGGCAGGGAGAGCGGGACGGGCAGCACGGGCAGCGCAGGCAGCACGGGCAGGGAGGGCGGGACGGGCAGCACGGGCAGGACCCGCTGGCCTTGCGGGCGCATCACCCGCCGAGAGCCACCCCGAGCGTGGGGAAGAAGTCGGGGATAAGCCGGGGGGGCCCCCCCTTCCCCTTCCCCTTCCTCCCTTTCCCCTTCCCCCCCTTCCCCCCAATCCCTTCCCCGCTCCGTGCTGGCTGCAGGCGGCCGGGCCAGGATACAGAGCCCCCCAAGGAGCCCCCCCTGGCCCCCCAGGAGCCCCCCCCGGAGCCCCCGCGTCCCGCGCCGGGCCGGCCCCGCAGCCGCCGAACAATGCGCGGCTCGGCGGAACAAAAGCCGCGGGGCTTGGGTTGCTGAACACGTCTGAGGCCAGACGAGCCGCGCGATTTATTGGACTTGGTGAGAAAATCATAATAAAAAAAAAAAAAATTAAGGGGGGGGGGGGTGGGGGGAAGCGCTGCGGGAGCCGGAGCCGGGGCCGGGGGTGGGGGGGTCCGGTTCCTGCTGCCGGCCGTGCCCCGGGCTGGGGGTGCGGATCGCCCCCCCCAGGGCCGCCTGCGGGGTTGGGGTTTGCCCCAAAGCCCTGGGGGCAGGTGGGAGCCTCCTCTTCCTCCTCTCCCCCCCCCCCCCCCCCTCCGCGGGACCCCTGAATGTGAGCTGGGAAAGTTTGGGGCCGGCCGGGCACGGCCCCCCCCGCACCCCGGGCCGCGGTTTTCATGGAGATGCCCCCGCCCGCAACCCCAGCGCCGCCTTCCCACGCTCCCGGGGGTCACCCAGACCCACTCAGCGTGGGGGGGTGCACTGCCTTCTTCCCCCCCCTCCCCGGCTCGGTGGACTGAGTTTTGGGGTGCGGAGGGCACCCCCGCAGCCCCCCGCCTCTCTGGGCAGCGGTGGGTGCAAGGAGAGGTCGTTCCCGCTCCCCCTCCACCCCCCCCCCCCCCCCCCCCCCGGGGGGGGGGGGGGCCCGGGGGCCCCCCCCCCCCCCCCCCCGTTCCCGCTCCCCCCCCCCCCCCCCCCCCCCCCCCCGCGTGTCCGTGGACTCCTCGTTGCCCTCCCCGCCCCGCGAAACTCCCGCCCGTGGGCACGGAGCAGACAGCGGCGCTGGCCCACGGGGCTTTGTGCTGGAGGGGATGCTCGCCGTGCGTGGGTGCGGAGCGACCCCCGCGCCCGTGGGGCGGGTGGGGAGGTGGGGAAGAAGGGGGGGGGGGGCGGCTCCCCCAAACCCCCCTCCTGCAAGCGGTTTTCCCGCGGGAGCGGCCGGGGGGGGCCGCGTGGGGCGGCTTTGCGTGAGGACGCGCACACGGGTGACCGTGGAGGCGGCGGGGCCGTGCCACCCCCCCACACACCCCGGCCGGGGGGGGGGTGTCTCCTCGCGTCCCAGTTCTTTAATTTCTCCCCCACCCCAACCGGGGCCGAGCTGCTCCCCTCGATTAAAGCCCTTGCCCCTCGCAGCAGGCCGGGAAGGTCACGAAAATAAGCGTGGGGTTTGGGGGTTTAAAATTTTATTTAATTTGGGGGTTTTTAGCAGTTATTCGGGGGCTGAGGTGAGCTCCGGAGGGGCGGCTGGCACCTGGTGCTGCCACCCGTGGAAAATCCCGCATGGTTTAGTGTTTTGTTTTTTTTTTTTTACCCCTGCCAAAGAACCTTTTAATTTTAATTTTTATTTCCCCTCATTTTCGTAACAAAAATCCGCATCCCCGCCGTTTGTCCTTAATTCCCCCCAGTGGTGCGGGGAAGGGGAGGGGATTGTGCTCAAACGGGGAAAAATAAAATCGTGCAGTTTGGGGTTTTTTTGGGTTGATTTTTTTTGGGGTTTTTTTTTTCGGTTCCTGCGTGGATTCCCGTCTGTGCAAAAAAGCGCTTGGTAACCCCTGGATCAGATCCTGCCCAGCTCAGCTCCGCTTTTAGCCCTGGGTACCCACCCTAAAAAAAAAAAAAAAAAAAAAAAAAAAAAAAAAAAAATTAAAAAAAATTAAGTTTTTCTTTATGCAATTTTCAATGCAAATTTTGGGGCTGGAAATGTTCGGATTTGCCGTGAATCGCTCGATGCCGCGATCGCGGCGGCGGCTCCTGGGATTTCTTGGCGGTTTTGTCTGGCTTCGGGATTCCAAAGGCGACTTTAGGGAAAAGCAGGGAATGGGGTGTGGGTGTGGGTGTTTATTTGCTAAAGAAACTCCAAACGCACCCCAGCATCTCCTACAAAATCACGCGTGTCCTTCCCTAAATCCTCCGGGGTCGGGATGTGCCTAATGAGGTGCTAATATATATATATATAAAAATAAATATAAATATATATATTTAAAAAAAAATGCCCTGTCATGAGAATAATCCCAGGGAGAAAATAAGTTTGGAAGCTGGATCCGTGTCTCGGGATGAAGGGGAATATATCCTTCGTGTTTCTTCTTTTGGCGGGTTAAAAAAAATGGCTCTGATTTCTGGAGGAGCCTAAAATAGAAATGAAATTTTTTTTTTTTTTTTTTTTTTTGAACGTCGATTTAATAAAAAGGAGGGGGAAAAAGAAGGGAAGGCGTGAGGCTGTGTTCCCCCCCAAAATCCCGTCTCGGCGACGGGAGGGGGTGGTTAAAGCCGGGCCCGCCCGGGACCCTGCGGAGCCGCTCCGCGAACAGCCACGCGTGGGGGCCGCGGGGGCTGCGGGGTGCCCCCCCCGGCGCTGCCGGCGCTTTAACGTCCCCCTCCGTCCCTTCTCTTCCAGGACAGCCCCGCGGCTCCGGTCCCCGCTTCAGCCTCCCCGCCCCCGCCGGCTCTGCCCACGGGGGGAGCAGCCGCTGGCGTAGGGAGCGCGGCCCAGGTGGGTCACGGGGGACCGCGGGGGGAGAAATCACGGGGAGCGGGATGGGGTCGGCAGGGGGTGTTTGCCTAAAAATGCTGCGGGAGCTGCACGGAGGTGACCCCGGGGAGCCCCCTTGGTTGCTGCAGGCCCCCCCCACCCCGCTCCAAGCACCCAGCAGGATGTTCCCCAAATCTGCGGTTTTTTCCCCAGTCAGGACTGGAGGTGAATGCGGGGAGGGGCTGTAAAACAAAAAAAGGTCCCCCCCTCCACCCCCCCAACCCGCTTCGTGCAGCAGGGGGCTCGCAGAAATGGCAGGCAGGAGGCCCTGGGGGGGCAAAGCCCAAGCCAGGCTGGTCAGGGGGGTCACCCCAGGCCGATTTGGGGACTGCCCCCGGGCTGAGGTGGTCCCTGTGGTGCCCCCCAGGACCCTCCCTGCTCGCCCCCCTTGCTGGTATTTCCCCAGCGTCCCCCCCTTTCCCCGCTCCCAGCCAGGGCCGTGTTCCCAAAGCCCAGCACTGGGCCTGATGGGAAGCCAGACCAGTGGGGTCCCATTTTCCCAGTGGGGGCAACTGGGAGAGAGGGCCCCAATGGGGAGGACGTGACCTGGCTGCGCTGGTGGTGGCAGAGGGAGAATCTGGCTCCGGGAGGAAGGCAAAATTCGTGATTAACCTCCCACCCCACACCCACAGCCCCAAACCTGGCTGGTTTTTATATTTTTTTACAGTAGGAAAAAAAAAAAAATTCCAAGGAATTTTCAGAGAAAAGATAAAAAAGCTGCGCCCCAGCAACGGTTCTCGCCTGAGGAGAGGTCGTGGTTGGGGTTTTGAGGCTCTTGGCATTAGGAGGGGAAATAAAAGGGTAATTAATGGGGGGGTTAAACCCCCAGAAATCAACCAGCGTTGGGTTCCCGTTCAGGGTCTGCGGAGCATGGCCAGGCCCCGGCACCGAGCGCGGTTGGATGCTGGCAGGGGTGGGCTGGGGGTGTGGGGGCTTCTCCCCCCCGCCCCGAAAGAGGGGGGCCAGGAGGGGCTGGGCCCCCTGGAAGGCCAGGGAGGGGGAGGAAGGCTGGAGAGGTAGGGCGGCGGCGGTGGGGATGGTGGTGGCCATGGGGGGTGGGGGTGGGTGTTTGGTGGTGGGTGACGGCTGGTGGGGGATGATGGGGAGGGGGGTGGTGCTGAGGGTGATGGTGGTGCTGAAGGTGATGGTAGTGAGGGTGGTGGTGATGGTGGGGAGGGTGGTGGCAGTGATGAAGGTGATGGTGCTGAGGGTGGTGGTGATGAAGGTGATGGTGGTGGTCGTGATGAAGGTGGTGGTGGTGATGGTGGTGATGATGTTGAGGGTGATGGTGGTGATGAAGGTGATGGTGGTCATAAAGGTGATGGTGAGTGGTGATGATGGTGGTGGTGGTGATAATGGTGGAGGTAGTGCTGATGATGAAGGTGGTGACGGTGATGAAGGTGAATAGTGGTGGTGGCGATGGTGATGATGAAGGTGATGCTGATGAAGGTGATGGTGCTGGGGGTGGCGCTGATGGTGATGAAGGTGATGGTCGTAACGGCGGCGATGGTGCAGATGGGGGGGGGGGGGGATGATGGGGAGGGTGATGGGGGTGATGGGTGGCGGCGATGCGCGTGTGCGCGCCGCTCCCGGCCCCTCCCCCGCCCATTGATGACCCGATAGGCGCTGCAGAGGGGTGGGAGCCAGGGGTGGGTGACGTCAGGCGGGGCCGAGCCAATGAGAGCCGGCGGCGAGGGCCGGGAGTGTGAAAGCATGAATGAAAAGTGCCGCGCGCCGCTCCCCCCGGCGCAGAGGCTGCGGGCAGCGGCGGGCAGCAGGTAGGAGCCGAGCCTAGCTAAGCCAAGCCGAGTCGAGCCTAGCTAAGCCGAGCCGCTCTTCTCTGCGGGAGAGGCGGCGGCGAAGCCAAGGCGTTTAGGAAGGGAGGGAGGGATGGAGCGGTGCGGGGATGGAGCGGTGCGGGTCCCCGGGCAAGGGGAAGGATGCAGGGGGAGGCGGGAGGGAGGGCTGCGGGGCTCCCGGAGGAAGGAGAGGGCTGCGGGTACCCCCGGGGGTGGGGGGGGGTGGGAGGAAGGGCGGAGGGTTGCGGGTTCCTCCCCGAGGAAGGGAGGTCAGCCCGGGGCAGGAGAGGGATGCGGGTGTCCCCCCCCCCCCCCGCCCCGGCCCCGCCGGAGGGAGGAAGGATGGAGGGGGACAGAGCCCCCGAGGGAAGGATGGAAGGGTGCGGGTTCCCCGCGAAAGAAGAAAGGAAGGCGAGGGGTGCGGGGGGAGGAAGGCGAGGGGTACCCCGAAGAAAAGAAGGGGTGCGGGTCCCTGCCCGAGGTGCGCGGTCCTGAGCTGCAGTCGCTCCCTTCTTTCTTTCTTCCCCTTCCCTCCCTTTCATCATTTCCTCCGTGTTTTCCGTGTTTATTCATCGCTTCTGTTCCCCAGATCTTGGCCGAATCCAAAGCATCCCAAGTTATTATTTATTTTACCCGGCAGCTCTTTTTCGCAGTCATTTTGTCGAGAGAGCGTTAAATGCAATTTATGGGGGGGTTGGGGGAGGGGGGGGGGGAAGGGGAATGCCCTTTTTGGTCTTTTCTACCCATTTTAAGTTGCGGCCGCAAATGATATTTGCTTTCCTTATTCCCCGTTTGAATGCATTAATTGGATCCTTATTAAAAATAACGCGGGCTGAATGCTCAGCACCTGCCCGATACCATCGGGCTTGCAAATGAAAGAAATTCCAACTCGGCAAGGAAAGAGCCTGCTCCTGGGGGGGTGTGGGGGGGTGTCTTAGCCCATAATTCCCCCCCAAATTGTATTTTCGAGGGGCCTGATCCTGCTTGTCCCATTGATGCTCAGGGGAGCTTTGCCCTGGGCTCGCTGGCTTGCAGGAACAGGGCCACTGTGTGCTGATATTCTGGATTTTGCTGCTAATATTTGCTTTATTTTTTTCTTTTTATTCGTTTTGTTGTTTTTTTTTTTTTTTTTTCCCCCTCCCTCGTTCCTTCCTTAAAAGCCCCCGAACCCCCTGGAGAAGAAGAGGTTGGGGTTGGTTTTATTTTTTCCCCTGCTAATGCTGTAGACTTCAGGGGTTGGTTGTTATCTTTGGTTATCTAGCTGTATGAGTGGTGTCGAGTCTTCATAAAGCTAGATAACCGAAAGTAAAAATAACCCCATTACACGCCTGAGGAGGATGTGGAGAAGAAAGGAAATTCATCCAGAGGAAGAGGAGGAAAAGGAAAAAATGAAATGGAAAAAAAAAAAATAAAAGAAGAGGAAGGAAATGAGAGGCGGAAAAAAAATGGGGGAAAAAAAAAAGACAACTTTTTGAGACTGGAATTAAAACCTGAGGTAGGATTTTTTTTTTTTTTTTTTAAATTAAAAAAAAAAAAGACCCTATGTGATTTTAAGAAAGAGTTTTAGTGGTTCTGTGCATGCGAAGAAAACGCCTGTCTTGAGAAAGACAAGGATGTGGCCGCTCTCGCCTCGGCTGGGACCTGTAATTGAATTACCAAAGCCAAACTTCCCATCAGATTATGAATTAGTTAAGCCCAGGAGCCAGCCTACAGATCGAGGAGGAACTTGCGTTGCGTAACCAGGCGCGTAGCGGCAGAGAACCCATAAATCACTGCAGATTACTGTGGCGGATTATCTGTTTAATAAAGCAGCACCAGAGCAATGTTTATTAATGGTTGTTTTGCAAATATGAGCACTGGATTATTTTCAAATTTTTTCCCTTTTTTTTTTTTCCTTTTTTGCCCCCCTTTTTTTTTTCCTTTCCCCCCTCCCGTTCCTTTTGTGCTGTGTTTAATTTTTTCCCTCAACAGATCTAACTCGGTATCGGGCTTAGAAAGAAGGATATGATGGGGTGGGAAATGGTTTCTTGCAGTTGTCTTTGTTTTTTTTCTTCCCTCATACCCCTATCCAAACGCTTTCTTTCATCTTTTAACCCCTTGTCTATGGGCATTTCTTTGAAGGGACTCAAGATTCCACGATCGGGGGGTTAAAAAAAAAAATATATATTTAACTTGTGTATGAAACTGCGTGAGACTAATTGGGGAACGTAATTTTGCTTCATTTATCCTCTCTGCAAATTCATGCTGGTCCTTACCCCCCGTACTGGGTTCTCTGCCAACTTCTTCCTTATGGAAATGGAGATTTTATTGAATTTTTTTTCACCTACTCTACTGTAGAAGGGAATTTGGGGTCAAAGAGGGTGAACTGGGTGCTTCCTGCTCGCTTTTAATGGTCAGACTGGTTGCCTTAGATGCCACCCACAAAATCCCTTTCCAAATAGGTTGCTGTGTCTTGATGTTGCGTAGAAGAACGCAAAGCTCTTGGGATGGTTTAAGGTAATCTCAGAGTGGTGATTCCAAGGGTGGGGGGAACTAATGATTTCATAATAATAAAGAACAAATAGGGGTGACAGCACCCGAGCTGGTTTCGGAAAGGAGCAATTATAGCCTTGCAACGTAACAAAAACCCTCTGGTGGGAGGTGTGGAGAAGGAGCTGATGTTTTTTGACCTGTGCTGGACCCGCTCGTTTCGCTCGTGTGCGCATCGGGATTTTAAAAATAATAATAATAATTAAAATTAAAAACAAACAAAAAAAAAAAAGGGCAGAAGAAACTGTCCCTGGTACCTGGTGCGGGGAAAGGCTGTAGTTCTGAGCGTAATGGGAAGGGTTTATCCTGCTCATGTGATTATTTTAAATTAATAAACAAGATTTCCCCCCCCCCCCACTGCCCATGGCCCTGTAATTCAGAATAATTTAGCACAATGTGGTAACTCCCTAGAACGATCGGTTTGGGGACAGTTTAAGGGGAAAAAAAGGCACTTTCTGTCCTCCCTTTGGGGTTCATCCCGGTGCTGCTCTTGTTCCTGGCGCTGTCCCTGCAGCCCCCGCCAGCGGTGGCAGGGGCGTAGGGAAGTTTTTACAAGCTCTTGGTTTATTCCCTCTTCTCTGTTGCCTTCCTGTCTCTACTCCCTTGGGCGAGCGCAAGGTGCCGCTCTCCTGGGCTGGTGGCTCGTCCCCAGCCGGAGGGGGACATTGCAGAGGACAGGGCAACAGAAAGGCAGCTCCAGGAAGCATCTGAGCCTTGGCCCATGGAAGGGGAAAAAGCATCTTCCATGGAAGGGGAAAGAGCGCGTCCTCGCCCATGGAAAGGGAAAGAGCGTCTTCCATGGAAGGGGAAAGAGCGCGTCCTCGCCCATGGAAAGGGAAAGAGCGTCTTCCATGGAAGGGGAAAGAGCGCGTCCTCACCCATGGGAGGGGAAAGAGCGTCTTCCATGGAAGGGGAAAGAGCGTGTCCTCGCCCATGGAAAGGGAAAGAACGTCTTCCATGGAAGGGGAAAGAGCATCCTCCATGGATGCTCACACCCTCAAGCGCCTTTATAGAATGAAGTTGGACACCCTTGGCTTTGGTGACAGCAAGATGTCACTGCGCAGAGCTCTCCTCCTTCACCCCTCCGAGGCAGATCGAGCCGGGAGGTTGCCGGTTGAGCCAGCATTGAGCGGTGGCCTGTAAGAGCGAAGGGGTGCGGTGGTTCGCCCAGGGATGAGTGCGCGGGGGACGAGGGACTTTTATTCCTGGGTGAGCACTGGTGAGCTGCCATGTGCCATCCACCATTGGCCGGTGTCTTCATTCAAGGAGGGGGGGGTGGAAAAAAAAAAGCGCTTTTTGTCCAATCAGGGGCTGGAAGCAATGCTGTGTGATCATCTTTTGGTGTTCCTAGGTGACCAATCATGGTCTGTGCGGGGCCAAGGCGCCATTGCCATAGGCTGATGTTTGATGGTGTCACTTGCTTGGGTATAACAAAGGCACAAGCAGGAATGGGGGGGACACGAAGTGGGATGAGGGCAAAACTCGGTGGGGAATTTGGCAACCCAGAGCGTAGGGAGCCGGTGCATGGCAGTCTGGGTCCGGGGGCAGGAGGTGTCCGTGCTGGGTGGTGATGGAGGGGATGGGTTTAAAGCCGATGGTGCTTGACCTAGCTCACCTGAGCTCACGCGCCTCATTCCCCGCTGCAAAAAGTGCTCTTTAAAATGGTCGTGAACCCCCTCTTCTGCTTGGGGACATGGTGACACCATGGGGTAAAGCATCTCCAGGACTTCACCCATCCCTTCGCCCTCCCGGCCTGGCAGGGTGAATGGGAACCAGTTTCACCCCACTGGTTGCTCTTTGGTGGGGCAGAGGGTTGGGTGGGTCCCTTGGGGCTCTCAGTGCCGTGAGTTTTGCCGCAGTTCCCCGGGGCCCAGCGGGGCCGTCGGACCGGGTCGCACTCCGTGTGGGTGGAGATTTCTTTTTAATTGGGATTTTTCTCGGGGTGGGTGACCGTTCCCAGCTGCATGGCTGAGACCTTGGCTCTCCCAAAGGCCTTTGGCAACATGAACTGGCATAGCCTTGCAAAGAGCTGATTTAATATTATTATTTTTATTTTTTTCCCCTTTTCTCCCCGATTTGCTACCGGAGTGCACTAAAATAAGAAAGCCCAGCGTGTCGGCATGACGTTGATCCAAATTGCAGTTTACATGTGGCCGTTTAAGGTTGCTTGGATGCTATTATTTGACTGGTTAACACTCAGCACTGTCTACTCCGTTCTCCCTTACGGCTCCATAACCGCTGGGGACGTTAAGAGGAGATGTGCTTGCATGTTCTGTATCGAGAGATTAGCTCGCCACGTTCTTGTTCATGCTTGGCCGCGGTGTATTTGGGGGGGGGTGGGGAAAAGGGGCCAACGCAATGCTAATTTTCTGATGGTTTGACGCGTCGGGGAGAAGTCGTAGCCTATGCAAAAATAATTATTGGAAATGATGAATTCCATTCGATAGTTCACTTTTATCGAGGGAAGAGCTCACTGCCTTTAGCTCCCGGCTTTAAGGCTGGCGCCAGGGGTGCAGAAATGCAGCGGGTCGGGTTGTGGTTGAGTCCCAAGCCCCTTCGCGGCAGCGCTCTCGTCCTCTGAGCGATGGGCTGCGGCCGGCACGGCGGGTTGGGGGCTGCCAGACCTGCAGACGTACTCGTGTCGGGCAGCACCGCCGGTGCGTGTTCACTTTTTCTTAACATTTATATATTTTATAAATACCCTTAGCGAGTTCTCAGCCCCGAACGGTGAAAAAATCATTTGAAAATTTTTTAAAAATCAGGATTTTATGTCTGCTTTCCTCAAAGATGATTCCTGACTGATGGAATTTTCTGCTGGCCTATTTTTTTTTTTTTATTACAATTTGTAACGGAAAACAAAAGGAGGCCCTAATGGCTCGAGCCCGTCGAGGTCTCCGCAGAGCCCGAGTTGCCCCTTTTCCTCCCCACGCCCCTGTGGGTTGGAATGGCACAAAGAAATTGGGGGGGGGGGGATGCGCGTATATCTCTTTATTTTTGAAATATATGGATATGCTGCCTTCCTCCAAGCCATGGCAGCCCGGTTTGCACGGGAGCCGGGATGGATTTTAAAGGTGCTCTGGAGGCAGGGCTGGCAGGCAGCGGCGGCTCGCGCCCGGCATCGCTCCTAGAAGCAGTTTTGGGGTGTTGGGTTGGTGCGACGTGGGGTCCGGGACACCTTGTTAAGCTGGGTTTGGGGGTGAAAGCAGAAAGCTTCCTTCCCTCGGTACCTACAGGGGTCAAAAATGCTGATTGAAGCCCCCAGCCGCCGGCCCGGGGCTGAGCGGGGAGCTCGGCTTTGTGCCGAGAACAGAGTCTTTCCTCTTCAAACAATCGGGGGCTTCAAAACCCCCCGAGCGTTTTCAAGGGAGCGATTTTTCTGTCGGGATTATGAGAAAGCGGCTGAGTGGGCGCGCTAAGCCGCCATAGGAATCGGCTCAGGCCCTGCTTTCATTCCCGCGAGTGGCGGGGTGTGTGGGAACGGGGGCCGGGGCGATGCTCTGAATTAAGCCCCCCCAGCGCTGCACCCCAGGGCCCCACCCGCCCCGTTTTGGAGCAGAGGAAGGGTGCGGGCAGCTCCCTCTTCGTGCGGTCCCCGCTGTGGCTTTGCCGGTGGGGGTCTGGCCGTCGACGCGCGGCTCTTGGCAACCCCCCGCGATGGTTTTGGGGTGGTGGATGGGGGTCTCTGCACAGCAGAAGCAAAAAAGGGGGGGTTCTCGAATCATGCCCCCCCATCATCCCAGGGTGCTGGGTGTCCAGCAAATGGGACCGGACGGCTCTCCTGCACCCTGCCCGGGGACAGCGGGTGGCAGTGCCCCCAGGAGGGGGGGACAGGCTGGAAGGAAAATGATGAGCTGTGTGGTCTTTAGGCTGCTCGGAGGAGATGGCCTGCGGCGGGCAGGTCGCTCAGATGCAGCCGGGGTGATTGGATGTGAAAGCGGAGCTGCGGCGATCGCCGCCCGCGCCGGCAGCTTCGCCTCTCCCCGTCACCCGC
>BOSO01010693.1:22376-43539 GCA_018403395.1 Gorsachius goisagi | reverse complement strand
TTTAATTTTGGTTTTTCAATGGAAAAAGGGGGATAAATGTTTCTGTCGCTTCTGTTTTTAACTCAGGTCGGCTCAGTATATTGCAAACCCAGGAGCGGGGGGTCGTATGGAAAAAAAACGCCCTCCAAAACCATGAGAACCCGGCCGTGTGCGAGCTGCCAGCGGGACCCCTCAGCCCCCCACCCCTCATGCGCCTTCCTCCTCCTCCTCCTCCTCTTCCTCCTCCTGCCAGCAGCCCCCCAGCATGGAGCGCAACGTAGATGACGATTTGCACCGGCATCCACCCAGGCTGCTCAGGGGCTGCCGGCCAGTGCAGGGCTTTAGCACGGGGACGCCGCCACCACCACCACCACCACCACCACCGCTTCGGGGACTGGATGGGGTGGAGAGGAGAGCGGGAGGTCCCCACCCCACCGCCACCGCTGCGCATCGATCGCCCCACGGGCCGCACGCCGGAGCCTCGCTGGTGAGACCGGGGGTGGGTACCACTCCGGCGGGTCGCATCGGGGATGTGGGGATGCTGCATCCCTTGGGGGGGTGGGAGGGCAGGTAGAGCCGGCGCTGGTGGGCAGGGGGTGACGGGCAGGGGGAGAGGGGCTGGGGGGGGGGGACATTGGGTTTCTCAACGAGGCGCAGCTGAAGCGGGGCCTTTGCCAGTGGTCAAGGCTGAATCACAAACTCCGCATTGTTTCCGAGTGGGTTCAGCACATTTCCCTTCTCCCCCCCCCCTTCCCCTTTCCTCTCCTCTCTCGCCCTCGCACAAAGATGTCATTGTGCCGGGGGCTCGGGGATGGCAGCGTTGTTATTTGGTCCAAAAAAAAAAAAAAGAAAACCAACCCAAACCCAAGAAAAGAAAGAAGTGGGGAAGGGGGGACCCAACAAGGTGAAGAGGTTTAAATCAGCTTAGCCCAAATGCCAATTAAAAACCAAAGAGGATTAGGCTTGTGATCAGCAGAATAGACAGTCATTGTACCCGGACGAGGGGGTTCCCCCCTCCTGCCCCCCCCCCCCCAAGCCCAACGCAATCGTTGCCGCAGGTCTCGCCGCCGGTCGTCACCGCTCTCCTCTCGCGGTGGGACGGAGCGGTGCAGGGGCTGCCCTTGATCCCCAGGGCCACGAAAGCCCCAACGGGTTTCCGGCGCAAAGACCTTTTTCGTGCTTTTTTTTTTGTTTTAAGTGTTTTAAGTGGACTTTTGCCTTGGCTTGAGTTCAGCTGAGCCAGGAAGGGCCTTGAGCTCTCTGCCAAGGGGAAGGTCTTCCCCAAAATAGGCTCTAGGTCCGAGCACATCCCTCAGCTCTGAGCTGACGGAGGCCCTTGGGGTGAGGTCCCGTCCCTGTGTCCACGTTGTCCCCACCTCTGTGGGACCAGGCTGTGGGGGCTGTGGCTCAGATTTCTGCTCCCGAAGCAGCCCGTGCGTCGCCTTTGGTCCTGGGGCAGCAGCGGAGAGATGCCAGGAGCATCGCCCGGGTTGTCCTCCGGCCAGCGGAGATCCAGAGGAGACTTTGTGCTTCTCTGTGCCGTGGCCTGGAGAGGCCACCTCGGTGCTTTCTGTCTGGTTTAGTCCTGCGCCAGCCACCGGGTCGCTGGTTGCACACTTTGAGGTCTGATGGACCCAGAAACCGTGTTCCTTGTAGCATCCTCACCTGCAGGAGCGGAACCTGAGGTGGGTGCAGTGGGTCTGGGTGCTCGCTTGGGTGCCTGCCCATGCTCATCCAGCTCTCCCAGTACACCGCAAAACTGGTAAAACCCCAGGAGCAGGAAGATGCTCGGTACCGCCGTGGTTGCTCTTAACAGGGATCGGCATCTGCAGCCGCGGTGGTTTTGTGCCTGACTGCCAACGGAGCGGTGACGGTGAATCCCCCCGCAGCCGGAACGGCAAGACGGGGGTGCAAAGTGTGTGGCCAGAGCCAGGGGTGATTTCACCCCACACCGGCAACTTAAAAAGGGTAGAAAGTGTAATTATACGCTCACTTCAAGGCTTTTTTGGAAAGGAAAGGTGCCGAGCGTAAGCGGGAGCCAGGCCGAGGAGGGAGATGATGTTTAAGGGACAGCAACAAATTCTGGTGGAGCTTCAGCACCTCCACGTCTGGATGGGTTCAGCCTGAGCCCCCCCTTCTCTTTCAGCCTGATGCTGCCCAGCGGTTGTGGGTGCAAAGGGACCCCCTGCACGCCCACCCCACCTCTTCTTGGGGGGCTCTGCGGGGTGAATCCTCTCTGCTAAGGGGGACCGTGGCCTGGCTGAGGTGGCCCTGGGGCTCGGGGGATCCCATCACCCTGCTTCACGCAGGAACCCCGGGATGGCTGCGATGGAGCCTGGTCCAGCCCCAGCCATCGCCGGGCAAAAGCTCGTGGGAGAAGCCGAGCTGAGACATTGCCGCTCTCAGCTCTTGCTGCAAAATGCTCCCGGGGAGGAAAAAGGAGGAAAAGGGCCTTTTCTGTGAAGAGCAGAAGGAGAAAGCATCCCACCTCTGGACCAGGAGCCGTTTCTCCCTGATCCCGGGCACGGTTAGCGCCGGCCGAGGGGCCACACTCACGGTGTGACGGACGACTCCGGTGCCTGGGCGGCGGATGCTCAGGCAGCGTTTCGGGGCGGAAAGCAGGGATGCTGCTGGAAGGAGATGGGCTTGAGGGGACAGGGATGGGGTGAAGGAGATGCCATGGGCTGGGTGGTTCAATGCCTCCCTCGTGCCGCTGCCGCCATCCCCGTGCCCGGCGATGCCTCCCGGCCCCCAGCGAGCACGTAGGCGGGGAAGAGGGCAGGATGCGTCCCCTTTTGTCGCTGCCGTGTAATTTATGATATGAGAGCGGGCCATTGTCTGGACCCATCCTGTATTTTTCCGAGGGCTTTGCCTCTCTTCCCAGCCCCCCGCTGTGCTCCTGCTACTGTACCGTTGCTATGGGACGTGCTCCCCGCGCCGCGGCTATGCGGGGCAGTGCCGGGGAGGGCTGCCCACCGCCGCCGGACCCATCTGGAGCCCCGAGCCCCGCTGCCGGCAACCCAGCCGCTCGGCGGCCCCGCTGACGTGCCGAGGGCCTGGGAATGGGGCTTTCGGCCCCTCCAAGTTCACGGCCACCGGAGGCATTCAGCTGCCAAGGGGGGGGGGCAATGGGATCTGGGGCGTTTGGCTCCATTCTCCCTTCCTTTTCAGCGCCGGCAGTGTCCTCGGCGCATACAGATCCCCCCGTCCCTTTCTCCTCCTGACAAGTGCGCACATAAATAAATTACCCCACCGGGCGAGTGTGGAACAATCTGTCCCCTAAATTCTATTCATCGCCAGACAGGCCCCATTATTCCCCCGATTAAAGCCGCTGGAGTAGCTTGCAAGGGTTACAGTTGCTCTGTCAAACTGTAAATAAGACACTAAAAATAAAGGGCGCTGGCGAGAGAAGGGGGAAAGGGAAGCCAGACTAATGCCTGCTGCTAGGGAAACCGAATGAATCCCTAATGATGCCTGTGTACAAACTGCAAATAATGAAGGAAAAGTGACAAACAGACCTCGGCCGGGCTGCGGTGGGGTCCTCGCACGGCGGTGGGGACCTGCTCGCCCCTTCCTCCGGGGAGAGCCCAGGGGGAGCGGGACCCCCTTGCCGCACCCCTCCGAGCTGAGCGTTTAAGCCCTCGCCCTTAACTCCCACCAAGGTTTAGGTCTTGCGGATGCGTTTAGTTTTTAGGCCTAGAAATCTCCTCTTCTGGAGCCTTTGAGGTTTTTTCTGAACCCTTTTTGAAGTTGCCCCTGGGGGAAAATGGCCGTCGCCCAGGGCGGCGTGGAAAGCAGCGGTGCCCCAAACCCTGGGTTTCTGCTCCGCCGGTGGAAGCGCTGCACGGGGCGCCGATGTAGGACAGGGCTAGAACCAGGTTGGAGTCTGTCTGTCTGTCCAGAGCCCATACCCCAGGGGATGCAGCCCGGGCTCCTTCCCACTGGCCACAGTCAACATCACTCTGGGGGTTGAGACCGAGACACGGAGCCCAGACCCGGGTTTGCTCCTCACCGCTGCTTGTGGCCGTGATGGATTGCAAGGAAAAAAAAAAAAAAAAAGTGTATCCAGCCCTAGAAAGCCTCTTTGGATAAAATCCAATTCCCTTTCTTGCTGCTCTCTTACCGGCCAGCAAAGACGGGGACATCCACCTTGCAGCAGCTCCTTCTTCGATGCTGTAGAGGTCAAGAGGCGAGGCAAAAAATGATCAGTGACAGGCACATCTTGCGGGGGGGAGAGTTTAATTTCAGGTCCAGCTCAACCCATTTCCATCACCTGCAAGGGGCTAAAGGCTGGGATACTCCGGGTTGCTCCCGGAATTATTATTTTTGCTTCGTGTGATGCAAGCGTGTGAAAGAGGGAGCGAAGAGCGCGGCGGGCTCTGCCTCTCCAGGTCGCTCTCCAAAGGAGAAGCCCGGGCGGAGAAAATCTCGGTGGGGCCGTGCAGCCTTGGAGACACAGAGCAGATATATATATATATTTATATTTATATATATAAAGCGCCTATCACCATATTGATAAACATTCTTTGGAAACGGAGCTCCCATCCTCCGGGTCCAGCCTCCCGCATGGCCCAGAGGTGCTGGGGCATCTCTGGGATCTTACCTGGAAAAAGCACCGAGGAAGGACCCCGGGTTGGGAGCACAGGGAGCGGGGAGATGCCAACCCCCGATGTGCCGAGTGGGGCTCTCGCCCGTTCTCCCACCCACGGCAAAACCACCAGGGTCCCTGTGGAGGTGGAAGGGTCTTTAGATGCGTGGTGGCTCGGTGTTTTCACAAAGCTCACGCACCGTAAAAGGGGTTTTTCAGGCCAGCTGAACCGGTGCGGAGCCCCAAGCGCGTTTCCCTGTCAGGTCAGCTCTAGGCTTAGCAGATTTTTCCCCTTTCCGTCTTAGGAGAGCCAAACAAAAAAACCCCTTTTCACCCCCAATTCCCGCCTGCGAAGCCTCATGACTCCGCAGCGGCATTCCTGGGACGTTCCTGGCGCGGGGTGGTATGCACAGAATTTCAACCGGCGGCTCACAGCTCCCCATCTCCCGTGCACCGGACTCAGTTATTTGGGAGAAACTCCAAGACAGAGCAACAAGATTTATTCTTGCTACTGATAATAGCATTGTCCCGTAGCACCCGTAGGCCCAGGCTGGTGGTGATGAAGGAAGGGGTGTGCTCCTGTCTCTCCCCCCCCAAATTTACCACCTTGGTTGGAAAATGAAAGCGATTCGGAAAACAAAATCATCTCATAGCCAGCCAGGGTTGAGCAAAGCAGCCCCAAACCTGGGTTGTCCTGGTGCTCCCCAGCCATGGAATTGGGCAGCTCTTCATGAAACCTGCTCCCTGGAGGTTGCCTTTAGGAGAGGGGTGGGTTTGGAGACCCCAATCTCATCCTGGGAGAAGGTTTTCCTCCCACGGGCTCCGTTCCCTTGGCAGGGCTGGCTTTGCCTTGGAGTTCGGGTCCTGGGAGAAGCTTCAGCACCAGGGATGCCCTCGGGAGCGCTCAGCCCCCCCTTGAGATTGCACGGAGAACGGCCAGACTTAATGAAAACGAACTTACTTTGCCTTCTCCTGACCGAATCCCTTGGGTCACATTTTTCAAGGTTTTGCTCAGCCCATAAAAATACGATTATTGCTGTTGATTTATTTATTTATTATTTCTTAATGAAAGCCGTGATTCCACCCCATATTAATCCCCTGGCTCCAGCAACCAGAGCTTCAGCGTGGTGTTTCGTAGGCCCTTGAGCAAAGCACGTCCTGGCTGGGTTTGACACCTAAGAGAGATGAGGAAAATCTGAAAACCCTCGATATTAAATATCTTTATCCCAGTTCCGAGGAGACCCCGTGCCTACCTGTCGCTCTTTCTTCCCCTCAAAATACCTGGATATTTTTTTTTAATATCTATGGATGTCATCTAGATGTGTCCATAACCCCACTCACTCTTCTCTTGGCCATCCAAATGTCTGAAGGGCTGCTCAAGAACTTGCGGAGGCTGCATTTCGGCGCCGCCGCTGCTGGTCCCTTTCCCTTTCCAAGGATTTGGACGAGGTGAATGCCTTCACTTTGGTTTCATTTTAAACCCCTGATTCCGAAGGTGTTTGCTGGCCCGACGCGCACGCGTTTCAGGTAATAGCCAGGTAGCTCGCACAGCTCGATCACTCCGCCTTTTGTTATTTCTTAATTTAGTTATTTGTTTACTTATTTTCATGATAACCTCCTTCTAAAGCACCCCGCAGGCGCCGCTAAGGGCTTCATTTGACTAAATAAGTGCAGAGAAGGTCCAGGAGGACCATGACCGTAACCCCCCGGAAACCCCGGTGATGGCATCAGAGGGACCAGCAAACGGGAGAGGGGGCCTCGCCGTTCTATATTCCATAAAGTCGAGTAATTAAGTATTACTAGTTTTGATGACTTCAAACAGAGCGACTCCAGGAAATAAGCCCCTTCTTTATAATTAGCGGGATTTCCTCTGCATCAAACGGAGAGCTTGATTCTTTAATCTGCTCACATGCTTTTGATTTGGTCTTTCAGCTGCTTGTACCAACTGCTTCCACTCCCTGCTCTTGCCGATAAAACCTTGCAAAGGAGATTTTCAGAAGGCATGACCCGAGTGGAGGGCTCGGATTTGCTTGGTGTGTGGCTGGTTTGTTTAATTCTGAATTTGCCAGAGCCGACGAGGGTGATGATGGTGATAATAATAAAGAAATAACAGATGCAGATTTTTAATTGCCACCTATGTTTAGGTCAAATAATTGGGGGTTGAATTTTTTTGGGGGTGGTTTCTCCTCCCAGCACGCCCGTTAGCTCTGGTGCACACTCTTTAAGACCTGCGAAGATCATTTTGGCCACCCATCGGCAATCCCCCCGAGCTGTTCCAGGGAGGGGTTTACGGCCAAATATTGGTCTTACTGCAAAATATTGGTCCTGTCAAAGAGCACAGACACTGGGCTCTGGCCGGGCTTTCAGCATTTAGAGGGCTCCAAGAAAATATGGAGTTGATTTCCTAAGGACTTGGGATGTGTGGAGGAAAGATGCGCCTTTGCTAGAACATTTTGAGTGGTTGGTCCTGATTTAGGACTTTGGAAGTTCCATCTGAAATAAAATCCCCCCCAAAACGTTGCTTCTTTCCATGTGAGGAGTTCAGGAGAGAGCAGGAACTTGCCCCCTCCGCAAGTGCAAGAAGCCTATGGTGAGCAACCAGCTCCCTCCTGGGCATCTCCACGGGGTTGGCGGTGCCGTATCGGGCGTATGGTAAATGGTTCCAGGCACGGACCAAGCCCACCTCATGCTCCCCCACCTCCAAAATAGCTCAGACCTTGAGTCATCCCAGCAAACGGCCCCCAGGATGGATTTCTTACTGGTACGTGAGGTTCTTCTGGGAGCTCCGAGGAGGGGAAAAAAGGGGGAAATGTGGGATTACGTTGTTCTCCACCCACTTTTTGGTGTTGTTGGGAATGTGCAAGGCAGAAGCTCATGGTGCTGCACCTCAACCGCATCCCTTAATGGTTGGACTTGAGGATCTTCAAGGTCTTTTCCAACCTAAACGAACCTAAAATCAGAGGGTGGGGGCTCTGCGTGGAGGTCATTTCGGTGGCTGTAGGGCAGGGTCTGGCATCCCAACCACAACCCTTGGTGGGGGGGCTGACGCCACCCATGCTGTCTCACCCACAAAAGGGGGGGAGGGCAAGCATGGGGCTGTCCTCACCGCCATTTGGTGGTCACCTTTGGTGGTCATGTTTGGCAGTCACGTTTGGTGGTCATGTTTGGTGGTTTGGTTTGGCAGTCACGTTTGGTGGTCATGTTTGGTGGTCACATTTGGTGGTTTGGTTTGGCTCGCGGGGAGGAGCTGTGGGAAGGGGGTCATCCTCCAGCTCCCCTGAAGCCCAGATCAGGCCCAGGGGCGCAGGGAGCCGATGGCAGCGTGGTTTAGTATGCCCCTCGCAAGCCTCCCCTCGTCTGGAGCAGCGTCGAACACAGATCGCATAATTAGGGCCCCGGTGAAGACGTAACTGTACAATTATGCAAATAGTGATCAAAATCACTGTTTTCAGCAGAAATGCCTGAAGATCAAGACAGCGGCTTCATGCAACCTTAATTTACGCCGGTCCTGCAGGAGCGGGGAGGGCTGATGGATGACCCAACCCAGCAACCCAGCAAGGCTGGGGTGGGAGGGGGGGCGAGGAGCGCCAGAGCATGCTACGCGAGGGCGGCGCGCGGCCGAAGGGAGGGAAAATCGGCACCGGGATCACGTTAGCACCTTGGCAAACCAGGGTGGGTGGAAAATAAAATAGCAGAAATGGAAGCGCTGATGTTTATGGCGATTTTTTCCTTTGATTCCAGGTGAAGAACACGAGGCTGGAAGGAAAAAAGGAGAAAAGAAAGGGAAAAAAAAAAAACCCCGTCTCCAAAGCCCGGAAATCTGTGTTAATTGCTTATGAACGTCTCTGTCTAAAAAATTATCGAATTGATGTTGTCGTGCTTTTTTTTGACAGCCTGTCTGTTACGTTTTTTTAAAATATTCATGCACCGAAATCTAATTACCAGGCAAATTTAATGATAATGAAATGAAGGCACTTTAGCAGAAAGCACGGGGCCCTGTTAATGTTTTCTCTGCCTTGTTCGTATTTTTAAAATTATTATTATTATTTTATTTTTTTTTTTACAACCGTCTTTCTTGCGCATAAAAAGAAAAAATAAAAAGGATGGCTGAAAATAAAACCCGGATTGCTGGAAATGTTTGTGGTGGCTCTGTTTGTAACGATGGGGAGTTTGCAAGGTGATTAAAGGTGTTTTGGGGAAAAAAAAAAAATCAAATGAGCCTAACCTAATCAGATAAGGCAGATGAAATATTATTATTAGAGAGGTAACATTAAGAGCGTGCCCGGAGGCTTTAACGAAAATGAAGATTCTGGGGCGCTGGCTGAGGTGTGTGCGCAGAAGCGACAACACCCTTGCAATCCTCTGGGCCTCTCCAGCCCCTCTTTCAAGGGCATAGGTCTGGTCTGTGCCCTCCCTAAGCCAGGCCTAGCTGGCTGGAGCACGGACGGGATGGTTGGGGCACACACGGGATGGAAGGAGAATGCACATGATGGTTGGAGCATGCATGGGATGGTTGGGGCATGCACGGGATGGTTGGGGCACACACATGATGGTTGGGACATGCACTTGATGGTTGGAGGATGCACATGATGGTTGGAGAACGCATGTGATGGAAGAAGAATGCATGTGATGGTTGGGGCACACACGTGATGGTTGGAGGATGCACGTGATGGTTGGAGCATGCGTAGTGATGGTCGGGACATGTATGTGATGGAAGGAGAATGCACATGATGGTTGGAGGATGCATGTGATGGAAGGAGCACGTGCTGGTTGGAGTGTGGCTGTGATTAATGGAGAATGCATGTGATGGTTGGAGCACACACATGATGGTTGGAGGATGCATGTGATGGTTGAGGCACACACATGATGGTTGGGGCACACACATGATGGTTGGAGCATGCATGTGATGGAAGGAGCATGTGCTGGTTGGAGCATGGCTGTGATTAATGGAGAATACGTGTGGTGATTGGAGGACACATATGATGGTTGGAGCACACACATGATGGTTGCAGCACGCACGCGATGGATGGAGCATGCAGGCGGTGGTCAGATCATGCACCAAGCTCCCACCACTCCAGCTCCACCTGCTCTAGGACCCTCCTGCACCCCAGCTGGGTGGGCATCAAGCAGAGTGCTAGCAGCTGGGTGGTGGAAACAAGCTGTGGTCCCACTCATGAGCCCCAGGAGAGGACACCTGAGGTCCATGAGCAATCGGGGCAGGGGCCAGCTCCTGGGGCTGTTCCTCTATTTAAAGGAGAGCTTGGAGGGGGCTCTGGTTTTCCTCTACCTTCATCTCAGCTTCTGACCTTGCTGTGGATGGTGGCATGCATCCCTGCTGGTGCTGGGCCCTCCTGCACCTCGACTCTCAGGTTGGCCATGATTATTTTTATGTGCTTAAGGGTCCGACTGCTCTCTTGCTGAAGATGCTGTTAAAGGTTTCATGGGGTGTGTTGGTGACCCTGATCATCTTTGTAGGGTCTGCTCTTCTGGAAGTTCTTCATGAAATTGTTTTTGCCGTGGTTGGATGGCCCTAGTGAAGGTGGTGTAGGGGGAAGGGGTGCACAGCTGGACTTGCTGGCTGCAAGCAATGGGACCCCCCCAAACGGGGTGACTGGAAGCCAAGGTGGCATAACTGGGTCTCGTACCCCTTGGGTATCCCCAACTGGGCTCAAAGCATGAAGCCCCTGTGGTCCTTGTTCCTGTGTACCTTGTAGGAGCAAAATGAGATGGGCGTTTGGGGATTTGCAGACCTGGCTGTGAACATGGGTGGGCAGAACTGACTTTTTCACCCCAGAAATGCTGCTCTTTGCATCCTGAGAGGGCACCAGTGGCAGCTCGGTGGGTTTGCAACGCTGTGGCAGGTCCTGAGGGATGAACGTTAAAGGCCAGGATGCATTTTGGACCTCTCTTGACTTGCAAGCTCCCTGCTCCCTCGGTGAAGGTGAGGGTCCCTGCTTGGCCTTTGTTGCCCTGCGAACCAACTTTCTTGGCTTTGGCAAACCTCTTGGAAGCAGCTCCTGGGCCATGTTAATCCCCTTAATCCTTCCTGCAGCCATTCCCTGGTGGTGAGCAGTAGCTGAAAGGCTTCCTGGCTCCACCTCTGAAGGGCTGCATTTAACTGGGGAGGGATCAACCCTCCCCAGAGGTGAAGGGAAGACCGTGGAACCCCTCGTGCCTCTTGGCTTCCACACCTCCTGCAGCAAAGGCTTGCACGCTTGTAGGGCTGAGCTCCCTGCCTGCTCCAAAATCTGCTGCCACATGGATTTGGGGTCTGGATTTCCAGGGGTGCTCCCTCCACACTGGATGTCTTTGCAGAAGAGTTGGCTCCCTGCTCTCCAACCTGCCAGAGGAGCCCATCCTCACCATCGGTGTGGTGCTTATCCCCCCCTGCCCTCATGAAATGCCACAGCAGGAGGAGCTCAGGGAAATGGGATGGGGTTGCAGACCCCGTTGGGGGGGTGTCTCCAGCTCCAGGACCCCACAAGTGCATTTGGGAAAGGCTTTGGCATCCCTTCCCCTTGCTTCTCCACCTCTGGTCTCCTAAAGTTCTCCATGTGGTCGTTCCTCTGCCCTTCAGCTCATCATAGGTTTAGGTTGGAAAAGCCCTTTGGGATCATCAAGTCCAACCATTCCCCTCATTCCCTCAGGGTTTCCGGGGGGAGCGGAGCTGTCCCTGGGTTCCCTGCATGTGGGGAGCAGTGGGATGCTGAAAAAAACCCCAAAACCCCCAACCCCTTTACATGTGGACTCGGGAACGCGGGCGACTGCATCCGTGTTTGGTTTCAGGAGCTCTTTGAGCTGTGTTTATCCTGCCAAAACGATGGTTTTCTATTAGAGAGCTGCAGCCCGGTGCGATGATTATAATTGTCACTAATTTCTTTCTTTTTTGCAATCATGTTGGTACCTTGACGTGCCGGCATACGATGAGGCAGATTCCCTTCCTTTGGGGCAATGCTGGCTCTCAAAATGTTTGTAAAGCCCTGATTTCTTTCCGGGGAAGCTGGTGCTGCTCCGTGGCATCTCTGGAGATGCCCAATTCCGGCTTCTGGCAAGGAAGGGACCATGTTAGCAACACACGGACACGAGCTGGGGCTTGGGAATGTTTCATGCAAGCACCTTCGGAGCTGGCAAATCCCAAACCCACCCTAGAGGAGGTTGGATGGCGGGGGGAGGGATCAAAGGGTCTGCCTGGTTTGGGCTGGAGGGTCCCCAGACTGGACAGGGCTCTGCACCGAGGTCCCCATGCGCCCAGGGCAGAGCCTCGGTGCCAGTGTCCTCGGGGAGGGTTTTGCTGCTTGGGGTGGGTTTTTTCCCACTAAACCCCAGTTAAATCGGTGTAAAGGGGATGTAGCAGGCAGGAAGGCAAGCGGTGGGAGGAGTGAAAAGAGGTTGTGGGGTTTGGGGCGGGGGGGGGGGGGAAGTTCTGAAATGCTCCTGTATTTCTACTGGGGTCATGAGAGGAGAATTTGGCCCTCTTATTTATTTATTTATTTGAGCGTAAGCCTCTGAAGAGTGAGCTGCAGAGATTCCCAGGGGTATCGGCTGGCAGAAGTCCCATGATACCCTCAAAAATAACCCATATTCCCCCCCCTCCCCCCCCCAACCCCAGAAATAACTCGGTAAAACAAAGCGCTGGATTGTTCAGCCAACTAAAATTACCGGCATGTCAAATAAAATATGTACAGCATTAAAATAAAATTTGCATTGCAATAATGCTTTATTAAGCACATTAGGAGATTAAAAGAATCAACCCATTTGTTCCCATTCATGTTGCGGCAGGATTTGCATTTCCCCCCCCACCACCCTTCCCCAAATAGCCCTGTTCCCCTTGCTTATTTGGCGAGTGATTTTCTCAAGGAACCTTGCAAAGATCCCCCCCGAAAGAAGGGGAAAGTGGGGGGGTAGTGTGTGTGTGTGTGGATATGCCAAGGGTAGGGGTGTGTGGGTTTGGTTTTTTTTTTTAAATCAAAGCACTTGACTCGGGTGCGTGTTTGTCTCCGTGAGTGTGCAGCAGCGGAGGGGTGGGATGGAGAAGAAAAGATTTGTCCGCTTGCGTTGCGGCTAAAATGGTTAATTAAGACAATAGAGGCTGGATAACAACCGGGGCCGGGGCTGTGAATGCTTGTCTAGACTCTATAGTTCAGCTGCAACTTCTCCGTCGGAATTTTAACTTGGCCGGGCTCCTTTCCCCTCCCCTCTTTCCCTACCTCTCAGCTCATGTCCATAAGTTTCCCTTTTCTCTTTTGTTTGTTTTTTTCTTTTTTTTTTTTTGGTCCTTAATCAAGCTTTTGAGAGATGGGGTTGGGGGGGGGGGGGGGAGGGAGTGTGGATTGACAGCTCTGCCTGTCTGAGGGCTTGTGTTTGCCACGGCGCTGCCTTCCCAGCGCCCAAACGGGAGGCGTTTTATTGTTAGCGGAGCTGCTCTGCTCCCGGCCGGGCCCAATCCTGGTGCAAGGGGCTGAGGCCAGGTCTTGGGGCTCAGCGGAGGCGGGGGATCATGGCATAAATGAGAATTATTTTTCTTTTTTTTAATGCTGGAAGCCTTGCGAAGCGCTGGTGCTCAGTGTTTCGGGGTTGTGGCATGGAGGGTGCAGGCAGGGTTTACCTGAGTTGCATTGCTCTGGCTCAGTGCAATCCAGATTGTGGATCTGAGCTGGGACTGATCCTACTTTTGGGAACGATCTCTGGGGCTGGTGGATGAGGCTGGGCATTGCAAAGCCCAGGGCTAGCAGATGGCTCTGCTGGGCAAGGCGTTCCCTGCCAGCGTGGCCGCCTCGCCGCTGCAGATCGCCAACCATTGGGTTGGTGGATGTGGTCCCAGTACCAACAGCCTCCCCCAGTTAGGCTCATAGCTCCTCCTTGGGCTGTTAAACCCCCCTGAGATACCTCCAGGTTTTGGGGAGAAGCATCATGAGCAGGGAGAGGTGGGGAGGGACCTCAAGCAGCACCCAGAATTTTTCCCTTCTAACTTTTTTAACCTGCCCTTTGGGAACTGCTTCAAAAGCATCCTCAAAACACCTAAAAAAGGGCACCCTGGGGCTTCAGCTTGGAGCACGGGGACCCGGTTCAACACTCGAGCTCCGTAAGTCCAAGACCAACCTAAAAATCTTGGTCCTCAGAGGAGAATGGGGGCGCTGTCACTGGAGCAGCTCCCCCAAAGCCAAGGGATGCTCCCCATAGCTGAGGTACAGGCGTTGCTGTTGGGGTCCCTGGGGTGCCCCCTGGGTTAGGGGGTTGGGACTTCTCAGTTTGGTCCTGTCTGGGGCCCTCAAACCTCTCTTTCTCTTCGGTGGGGAGAGCCTCCTGTTGGGCTGGAGAAAGCCTGGCTGGTGTCTAGGTGGTTTTTAAAGGCAGTCTGAAGTGGCTGCACTATTATAATGGCATGCACAGCAGGAGGGAACCTCTCCGGAGGAGGACGCGGGGATGCAGCCACACGCTTGAAATATGGGCGAGATTATTCCAACTGCATACATGCAAATGAGGCCCGGCTGTAGACAGGAGAGACAAAAGGTCATTAGCTTCCCATGTAGAGCCCTTCGTGCGGGGCCTAATTTACTGTCTTCCGAAGCCTTTTCTACAGATCTTGCATTTTTTGCCTTAAAATGGTGCTATTTTGGCAGTTTTGATAGGTGTTGAGCAACTCGGGGTGGGGGTTTATTAGCTCTTTCGGGACGTGGCGTGGGCAGGAAGGATTTGCAGGAGTTCAGCTTCTCCTCGAAAGCAGATGTTGGGGACTCGTTACGTACGGCAGGTTGGCTTGCAAATTGAAGCATGCTTCAGGGCCTCCTGAAATACAAGATTCCCCCCAGTTTCTCACACACACCCCCAAAAAAAGGTTGCTGCCTGCACGAAAGCTTGCCATCAGCTTTTGCAAACTCTTTTGATCCCCCCCCAGGTGATGCTTGATCCCCTACATGATGCTGATGGGGGGGCAGTGGGTTGGGTGGCCATCCCTGCTGAGCTGGATGTGGTCACTGGACCCCAGGGAGCCAGGAGCATCCTCGGGGCAAGGGGCAGCCCTGGTGTCCCTACAGCACCCATCCCACCTTTGGGAGAGTGGCACCGGCTGCCTGTCATCAGAGAACCGTGTGGCTGAGCTTCCCATGGCTCCAGAGGCATCCGCGTGGGGGTGTGCTCAGAAAATCCTGCCCCGGGGCTGGGGAGAGGGGGCTGCCCTCTCCGCTCTGTCCCCGTGCGATTTGGGAAGAGTGGGGTGTTTTGGAAGCTCCTACAACCTTTTGTGAACCGCTCCAGGGGCTGAAGGCACCCAGGCTGGATCCAGCCCAGTCTGCTTGATGGGTGCTTATGGTGGGGTTTGGCATGGGGAGCTTCCCTGTTGATGCTTTTGGTGCTGCCGCCTAAGTTTTGGGCACTATTTGGGCAGTATTTCCTTGGGGGTCCTTAAATTTCTCATTTTGGCTGCTCTCCTCACCATCAAGGTCCCGTGGGGAGGTGGTGGTGGTGGGAAGGGGTTGGGGTCACCCCCAAGCACTGAGGTGGGGTTGGGTGCCCCCAGCTCCTTGCAGGCAGGGCAAGGGCGATGGGTTAGGTGGTCTGGTTTGGCTGGTGGAGGGGCCAGGGTGCTCTGGGTGGTGGCATCCCTGTGGTTGTCCCTGGGTTGTGGGACCGAGGGTGCCATCCCCGTGGCCCTGGGGGCTGGGAGCCAGCCCGGGTCCCGCCAGCCCTACCTCCCCCAGCCCGGGATTGAGAGTTTATTCACGCACTAATCAAAGTGACATGATGGTCGTGGCAGACTAAAGCCATTCACTCCCCGAGCTGGCGAGGTCGGGAGGTCGCCCAAGTTCACAAGAATGGGGCTTTTGTGATGCAGATCGGCAGAGAGCGGCCAGACGAGCGTGGCAGGGTCCCCCCACTGCCATGACATCGAGTGGGACCAATGTGCCCTGCATGGGCCTAAATGGGGGGCTCCTCCGCTCCCCGGGGCAGCTGGGGGCATGGCGGGGGATGCTGGTGGTTGCCCTGGGCTGGTTCATGGGGTGGGTTTGGAGGGTCTGGGTGTGGGTGCTCCTGCAATGCAAGGAGGAGGGTTTGCAAACCGTGAGGGGAGCGTGCATCCCTGCAGGAGGGCTGGGCGGTGCTGCGGGGCCATGGGGTGCTCGGTCCTGGTGTGGGGGCCACCTCGGAGCTGGCACCCAGCTCCCCTTGCCTGCTGCACGTGGGGCTGGGAAGAGGACGGGGCTGTTGGGGGTCCCCCGGGGAAGGGGACAGGGTTTGGGATCCCAGCACCACTGCACCCATGCCAGCATGGTCCAGGCTGTCGCCTGCAGCCCTGGCCCTGCTTCTGGGATCTGGGGGGCTGCGTGGGGCCAGGCAGACCCCCTCCAGCATCATTCCCTCCCCTCCCAAGGCACCTGTGGGGATCAACCGAGCTGTTGGGGGCAAGCAAACCCCTGTGCTGTGCTCCTGAGGACCCGCATGTGGCCGGGGAAGGGAAAAACACCGCTGTGTGGGAGGGATAAGGAACGAAGGGCTCGTTCCTGAGCGGAGACGCTCGCTGCCTTCCTCCACCAGCCCTTAAGCACCGATCCATCCCCTCCATCCATCCTCCTTCTCCCATCGGGCAACCTTAGGCTCTGCCTAGCGCAGCGCCTGTGCGTGGCCCTTCGGTAGCTTTACTGATGCAACGGCAATTTTACACCTCTCGAAGCTTGGCCATCCCCCCCACCCCAATTTTTATAATTGGCTCTTGACCAAAACGAGAGTTTCTTTGAGGGCGTTTCAGACAAAGCGCGCTGATGACAGGGGCACCCTGAGCCACAAAAGGGCTTGGCTTTGATCGTTTCGGCTTTTATTGGCGGCGGAGGGAAAATAAACGGTTTAAAAATTAAATTGGTAAGAGAGGTGTGGGTTTTCAGTTTTGTTTTGTTTTTTTGGCAAATGTAAGGAATACTTTCACGGCAGGCTTGAGGTAGTGGCTGTGTCCAACCACCTCCGCGGGTGCTGATGGGGGCAATGAGGAGTGGGTTCAGTTTGTGTTTGAGGGCTCTTTGGCAGAGGGAACTGGCTAAAAATAAAAGTCAATAAATTTGGGCCAAACCGCTTCCTTTTTGCTCAAATGGGAAGCGTTGGGAGGAAACGTCCCACAAAATCCCATCTTCTGCAGGAGGATTTATTGCAACCCAGGAGCAAATTTGGCAAGGAATGGGGAGGCTTCCCCTGTCGGGAAGGGAAGGTGCGGATTATAACCCCCAAGCACTGGCGGTTTTTGGCTTGATGCAGCTGGGCTTTGACTTGGCGGCGTAAATCTGGAGCATCCGGGGGTTGCGTGGGTCTTTGCCGTGGTGGGAGAAGGGCTCGGCAGCGCAGGGTGGGCTGGGGGTGGATCGGGGACCTCCGCCGCCTGCCCTGATAGAGAGATACGTCCAGTGGCAGGGCATGAAATCTGCTTGAATAGGTGACTCCCAGCTCGCGCCTGAAATGCCTAAATTGACTAAATTACCCCTTTGCTGCCGCCGCCGCAGTCCCTCCTGGGCTGGCGAGGGTGGGCAAAGCTCCTCTGCTCAGCACGGGGACGTTTCGGGGCCAGGTCCTTGCTTTGAGGGGATGAGCTTGCTCAGCAGCTGGGGGGAAAACCGAGCTTTGTACCTCTTCAAATCGCACCCTACGCCGCCTTTGATCCGTATTTGAGATGTATTCCGTAGCGCGTTTGCTGCTGGTCAAGCTGGTAACGTCCTATTCAGCCTGGTTCCGCAAGGAAAGTGGTGCGGGGCACCAAATATGCTTCCCAAAAAAAAAAACCCCGTTGGCCGCAGCACCAGCCTTAGCATGCGGCACTGGGGCGGGACGGGCGGTGAAGAGCAGGATGGGGGAGCAGGAAGGGATTTACCCCTCCAGGTTTTTTTCAAATATGTTTTTATTTTAATTCCAAGGAGGCTTTTGGGGCTTCCGTGGTGGTGGTTTGGGTTGATGGTACGAGAGGCAGCTGGGGGGTGAGGGCCAGTGGGATGCGGCCGCCCTTCCCAGGGCTGTGCCGCGCATGGGGGGTGCTGGGGTGGGGTGGGGGGGGATGTAATTGCCGGTACAAAATGAACCGGAGACCGACCATCTCCCTCGGACAGAGAAAGCGAAGGCAGAGGCACAAAGGGGTGGGCTTTCTTCTTTTATTTTTTTTTCTGGGGGAATACAATGTGATGAATTCAGCGCGAGGGCCAGCGCCACCCTTTAATATACTTTCAGCTAAACAGGGGTTTCTATGGCAGCCGGGAGAACCAGGCGAGCCCTGAAAAGATGTTTGTGCAGAGCTTTGCCAATGGCATTTGTGGCGAGGGGCACCGGTGCCAGACGGGTAACGCTGCGCAGCCACTCATCACGCGGTGACAGCCTCCCGGTCCCCCCCGCCTGCCACCACCACCATCACCCCAACGTTTCTGGGGTTTTAATGCCCTCAGACAAAAGGGGCGGCAGTGTTAGCCCAGGATGTGGCTGGCATCAGCCCGGCGGCATTGCCCGCGCCATTGTGGCGGCTAAAAATCTGTTGGGGAAGCAGCCGGGGGGGGGGGAGCAGGAGGGGACATTACCCCCAGGCAGCTGGGATGGAGAGGAGGAACAGGGGATGGAGTCTTGGCTATCCCTCCAGCTCTATCCTGATTTATTTCCAATGGTTGGAAAGCATTCCTCCCCCCAAAAAAAGCCAAACTGGAAGGGTTGGTGTGGGGTTTTCTCCTCCGATTGCGTTGCTTGACTCGGGTGCTGGTTCAGTACCGACGGCATGCGGAGTGGTTGGTCTGAGGACCAAGAGGTCCCCGTTGTCCCCGTCTGGAAGGAGCTTTGATGCGAGGTGGTGGTGATGGGGACGCTTTGCGTGGAACGGAGCAGGAGCCCCAGCTCTGCCCCCGGGGCCGCAGGGGTGTGAGGGGCCGCAGGGCTCAGCTTTGCAGTAAATCTCCACCATTTCGTGGTGTCCCCCTGCCAGGGAGCGGGTTGGGAGCAGCCCCTGCCCAGACACCGCTGCTCCGCCTCATCCATGAGCTGCAACGCTTCCTCTGGGTGACTTTTTTTTTTGCATAAAAAGGCTTTAAATTTGTTTTTTTCAGGAGCAGAAATTCCGGCAGCATCAGCTCCCTGGCCCCAAGCTCCTTGATGCAGCCAGGGACAGCAACGCCGCTCTTGGGGTAAATCCCGGGCTGATTTTGGTGGGATAAATCAGGGCTGCTCCCCTGGCACCGGCTGCAGGGGATGTGGTTCTGTGCAACCCCAACATGCGTCGCCTGGTGCGGCTCGCGGCGGCCGGCGACAACAAGTAGCTCCAGATGGTCCCTTCCCCCATCCCACGGGACCTTCTCATGCTTGTCCTCGCCAAAAGCACCAAAAAAAAAAAGCAGTGGCCAACTTGCTCCTTTCCCATGGGTATTTCCAGTCCTGATCTTTTGTTGTTGTTGCAAAAACATTTCGAATGGGATTTTTCTTTTTTTTTTTTCCTGAGCGGGGTTCCTATCGTTTGGAGCCTGATCTCATTAAAACAGCCGGAAGGGGAACTGGATCTTTGAAATTCATTGGCAATCCTTGAGGTTTCTCTTCCCTTCTCCTTCCCCCTTTTCTTCCCCTTCTGAGGGAGAACCAAGAGCTGCAACTTCAATGTTTTTTTTGCCGAGTGAAATTACAAAGTGAGTTGCTTCATCCTCTGTAATGTGAAATATTGACATGAAAAGTGATGGGGTGGGTTGTTGGGTTTTTTTGGGTTTTTTTTCTTTAAAACAAGCTCAGTGTTCCTTCTTGAAAAGCCCAAAGCCACATGAGTCTATCTCCTTTCAGGGCTTCTCCCCTTCCCATTTCTCTTCCGAAACAAACTCTTGGGAGCAAACGGATGGCGTCTATGCCTGGATTTTGCTGAATCGACATTTTCCATCAGCAAAATGTCCAGCCAGTTCCACCCCCTAAGTCACGTGGTGCTGATACCTTCAGCCTTCAACCAGAGAAGAGCCTGGCGGTGAAGGATGCTTCCACCCCTATGCCCGTCCACCGAATCCAACCCCTCCCCAGTTGACACCAGTCAAAGCCAAGGTGATGCTGGGGCAGCTCTTGAGTGCTGCGGTTTGGCCAGGTTTGGGGTGTTTGTGTGCAAACCCAGCTATTGTCCCCCCCCTCAACCCCAGGTTGTCCTCTGCCACTGTTCTTCTTCACCCAACCAAAACAGCCTGGGATGCTCAGCTCTCCCTGGGGGTGCAGGGTATGGGGTTTCCCCCTCGCCTATAGCGAGGTTTGGGGAAAAGCTGAGCAGCTCACCAGGGAAGGCGATTCTGGAAGGTTTTCATGCTATCGCTCATTCTCTGATGGGTAACTGTGGTGACCTGGGTCCCCTGGAAAAGCCACTCCCTGGTGTCCCCACTGTGTCCATGAGATCCCCCCCCGGGGTGAGCAATGCCTGTGGGGTTTGGGGTAAAAGGGCTGCGATGAGGCTGCACCCATGTTCTGTCTGTTCTGGCCGCTCTGAGCACCCAAGTTTGGGTTGGAGTTGCCTGCTCCAGCAAGAGATTACCCGGGGTGGCGTGCCCTCCACCCTCCTGGTCAAATAAACCCCAAACCCAAATCAAAACTGGGCTTGGAGGAGGTAAAAGCTGCAACTAAATCCCACCGACACCCCCAGAAATCAAACGGCAGCTCTAGGAAGGACGGCCCCATGCTGCTGGAGCTTCCTTTGCCAAAAGCTTGACCCGGCGCAGGGCAGGTTATTTTTATTTAAAAGCATAATTGTTTGGGTTTTCCACAGGAAAAGCCAGAGGGGTTCAGATGGGTCCCTAATATTTGAGCCCTCCAGCTGATGACAAGCGGTTTATGGAGGGAGGAGAAGAGCAGCAGCTTTGCCCGTCCGAGGAAGAGGGCGGTGGGTGCTGGCCCTGTGTGAGACATCAGCAAATCCCCCCCACATCCCCCCATGTTGCACCCCCAGAGCCCAACCCGCTGGTGCATGGGTTTGGATTGCGGGCAGAAAACCGAGCCTGATGCTGGGCCTCCCCGTAAGCCCCTTTGAGCACTTTGGGGACAAGGAAGGTGGCAGAGCTGGGAGCGCTTTGGGGACTGGGAAGGTGACGGAGCAGCCGGGAATGCTTTGGGGACAGGGAAAGTGGCAGAGCTGGGAGTTCTTTGGGGACTGGGAAGGTGACAGAGCAGCTGGGAGTGCTTTGGGGATTGGGAAGGTGGCAGAGCTGGGAGCGCTTTGGGGACTGGGAAGGCGATGGAGCAGCCGGGAGTGCTTTGGGGATTGGGAAGGTGGCAGAGCCAGGAGCGCTTTGGGGACTGGGAAGGGGATGGAGTAGCTGGGAGTGCTTTGGGGACTGGGAAGGCGCCGGAGCAGTCGGGAGCATCAGGCAGGGCTGAAAGCGGCTCTGAGAGCCTCTACCGGCGTCGGCCCTGGAACTGCAGTGCAGCCCCACGTCCCCCCCGGCACCGTGCAGAAAGGAGCTGTGGAAAATGGGAGGGGAAAAAAAAAAACAAAACAACAAACCCCCAAATGCCAGCCCTGCGTGGCAGCGAGCCAGGCTGGCGGGGCCGAGCAGCCCCAGCTCGGATGCAGTGACGCGGGGCAGCACGGGTGGTGATGGGCTGGAGGGGGGGGGGGGGGGGGGGGGGCCCAGAACC